>JAOVYX010011115.1:0-33386 GCA_035668315.1 Drosera spatulata | reverse complement strand
AAGAAATTTAAAAAAAATTCGAAAATTTTTTTAAACTCAATTAATTACCCCCCCCCCCCCCCACTCGGGAGTACCAACATCAATCAAGACCTGATCCTGCTAGGACTAACAAGAGATGTTGTCATGAATAGGTTTTTATGACGCAACAAAATAAAAATGATAGGATAACTCATAAGGTTGTCTAGATATTGTTAGAGAGAACTCTAGCATCTTAATTTAGAATAGTTAAGGATTATTTTTATTATTATTATTTACTTGCTTATTTATTTTATTTCTTATATTATATTATTTTTTTTGAGAACAATAGGAAACAGTCTCTTTGTTGTTTTAACAGAGGTAAAACTGTGTACATTTCGTCCTCCCTAGACCCTGTCTATGATAAAAAATACTAGGTTGTTGTTGTTGTAGTAGTCAAGCAAGCAAGGAGAAGAGCTGTCGTTACTAGTTTGATGGATCATGATGGTCATTGTGTCACTGATCAAGAGGGTATTGTCAATGTCATCCTCTCTCTATCAAGATCTGCTTGGTAAATCAAGAGGTTGTTTTGAAAGACTTAAACAAGAGGTGATTTGTGAGGGGCCTTATTTGGATGACTCTCAGAGGATGATCTTGTCTCAAGCTTTTTCTGCAAAAGATGTCAAGGATGTTTTGATGTGGAGTGATATTCTATGGCTCCTAGCCCTGAAGGATACAAATCCCTGTTTTTTAAAGAAATCATGGAGCATTATTGGTAATGATGTGACCAAAGCAATACTTGCTTTCATGGAGAATGGTAAGCTTTTGACACAGCTCAACTCCACATATATCAATCTTATTCCAAAAGCCTCTCATGTCACTTAAGTGAAAGAATACTGATCAATTTCTTGTTGCAATGTCTTGTACAAAATTATCTCAAAGATTCTTGCTGCTAGATTACAGGTTTTTCTTCCGGCTCTCATCCGCAAGGCACAGGAGGCCTTTGTGCAATACAGGCAGATTATGGATAATATCTTGCTTTGTCAAGAAATTTTACATGGGTATGAGAGGAAGGGGAAGTCTCCTTGTTGCATGGTCAAAATATACCTTAGGAAGGCATACGATTCTGTGGAATGATACTTCGTGCAGCATCTTCTTATTGCCTTGAAGTTCCTAATTTTGTTCATTGAGGAACTTATGAAGTGTATCACCACATTTGCATTCTCTTGTGCCGTTAATGGGCGACTGTATGGTTTTTTAAAAGGAGATAAGGGGTTGAGACAAGGGGATCCTATATCCCCTTACGTTTTCGTCCTAATGATGGAATATCTGGATCCTCGCTTGAAGTATATGGCTAGGAGTGCTGCTTTTAAGTATCATCCTAAATAGAAGAAAGTTGGTATTATCCAACTCAGTTTTGCTAACGGTTTGATCACGTTCTATAAAGAAGATGTTACTTTTGTGGGTTTGATCAAAGATCAGCTTATTCATTCTGAAAGGGCCTCAAGATTGCCTATGAATCTAAGTAAAAGCTCGATGTATTTTGATGGTATGCCAGTAGTAAGGGAGAAGGAACTGGCTGATGTAATGGGGGGTTTACCGTGGATCATTACCCTTTGAATATTTAAAAGGTTTTTGCACCAGACTCTTAACATTTAGGATAATACAATCAAAGCATTCTTTAACCAACAATATAGTTGATGTTTTGATTAGGAGGTTTTTGCTTTTATCGCTATTCTGATGCAAGAGACCGATATGTGAAGGGGTTTGAGCTTAATGAAAATTGACAAGTTAAGAAATATCTTTGCTACTTTGTACTAAAAAAAGACACAAAGACACTAAAAGCTACTCCCCCGTCCCAAAAAAATTACACTATTTTGACCAGACATGCATGATGATAGAAGATTTGATTGATGTTATGGGACGATTAAACATTATTTTTTTGAGAAAATATCGTGAAATATTAATAGTAAACATTACGTACTATAACCGTGAGCCAATAGAAAATTTAAATTGTGTCGTTTGAATGAGTAACGAAGTTCCTCAAATTACGTGTTGAATAATACATGAAACGAGAAACATTGCAATAATTATGGGACGGAGGTAGTAAAACACCACAAACGAGCTATGCCATCAAGCATTCTCTCATGGCATACCACCAAACAAAGTATCAAAACATATATGACAATGGCACAACTCAAACAAGCCACCAATACTATTACAGTCAAATTCTGCCAATAGCTTTGGAGACCATACTCTAACCATAGGTGCTTTGATCAGCGGAAGCTTCTATTGTAGTCTCTTTATGATAGCCAAACGCCAGAATAACAAACATCTTCAGAAATGCTGCTTTGTCAATTGTTACTCTCAGATTTTAGTCTTCTCCGTTGTCTAATGTCCATCTTGTTGCACAACATGTAATTATCAGTTAACAAATTAAATATTTTTGCAATCGCTAGTTTGTTTTCAAAATAAAAACAGAAACACATCACACAGTTGAGTCAACCCAGCTTGGTTGATAGGGTAAACCCACCATAACATCTCTTGCTCTTGCTCCACCATAACTGTGTATCAATGACCATGTGGCCATGGTTTGGAAACGACAACCACAGGAGTCAAGAAAACATGAGAAAAGACGTATGACTGACCTGATTTGATGTGATGAACTGGGTCTCGATTCATGAAAGGGAAATCCACTAAAAGCAAAAAAAAAAAAAGAAAAAAAAAAAAAAAAAGAAGAAGCCACATTACCACATACGTTTTACCCTCAACCATGCTGCCAGAAGCATTCCTTAATTTGAAACACAGCCTCATTCCTTGACATGCTCTTGACATGGGAGACAAGTGCTCAAGGCAATCTAACTTAGTCAAAATCATGCATTACACAGCATAAACATACTTTTTATGCTTGAATAGTATATGAATAACAAATACCACATTGAAGAAAGTTTTGGAGATTGTAGATGCTCCACTATAAATCTATAACTAATAAAAAAATATAAGGTAATTTTACATGTGAACATTGAATCCTTCTTCACAAAACCAGCCTTCTACCTATTCTGTTGAGATTGCCATATTTTAGGGGGGAACTTGAGAATTATGGAGCTCCCTATTTGCTCCCATTGACACAGCGCGAGGAAGTAACAATTTTAACCGAAAAGCATCAACCCCATTTAAGTAGTATCTGAAGAGTCTTTTTGCACGAATAAAGCCTAGACCGCCATATAGTGCAAGTGCTCCCTTGTTTGTGACTTCTGCTTCCAAAGTAATCTTCAAAAAACATCCATACATATAATCAGGCAACTCCATCAAATGGCCCGCACAAAAAAGAAAAAAAGAAAAGAAAAAAGATTAACTTATATATTAAAACATAATGCATATACCTTATACAGTATTCATTATAAACAATGCTTAGATGGTTTATAAAATTATATAACGTATAATTGCTAATTCTTTTTGTTTTGTGAAATTATTGTATAAAAATACTTCTTAGTGTAGTTAATACTGTCATATGATTTTTAGGACTTTTTTTCACAAAGATATGTTTATTTTTCAGTAAGTACAAAAACTTGTTAAATTAAATTGGATTTTTTAGTTATAATTTAAACCGTTCAAATCATAATAAAAAACAATGAAATCAATTTGGATAAAGATTAATTTAGTTAAAATAAAATCAATTACTTCATAATCCTTTAAAATATTCAAAAAACGTGAATATCCCGTCATACCGTTTGTCATCCAGATGGTTTGTTATCTTAATGTTTTGTATAAAAACTCAATTACCAAATTGTCCTTTAAAATTTTCAAAAAAAAAAACATAAATATCATATCATGCCATTTGCCACTTAGATGATTTTATCATCTTAAAGTTTTGTGTAACTATATATATAATAGAATTGATAATAGATTACAAGACACCCTGGTTTGATACAATGTTTTGTAGCAACCTAATCTATCTTAATCTTAATTGGAAGATAAACAATCGATAGGGAATACTATTTTTCCATGAAAACTACTTTGTGAACAAGAACCAATACGATGAGTAGTTTGGAAAAGAAGTTAAACATTAAAAGAAAAAAAATCAAAAGTACCTCTTCGCAACCAGATTCCATCATCACTCTAATTGACCTTGAGACTAATTCAGTCGCTGAGATACCATAGAAAAAATCAATAAACAAAAACGGACCATGTCAGAAGAAGTTCAAGGGAAAATAAGTATCCTAGAATGATAAAAAGGGATAGAGAGGAATAGATAATAACACAGATAACATACAAAGCTTTATCCTTTTTTTTCTTTTACACTTAGCAAATAATGAGATGAAGTTAGATTTACAGAAGTACCAATTGCAAAGCTTCATAAACATAAAGCGCCATGACCAAGAAATCTAATTTGATCGTCAGCTTAGGCTACAAGCTATTCTCATGAACCTAGCTTGTAGAAGCCACATGCACAAAGCGAAATGTGTTAGGTCAACTCCAATCTTCTATCAATCTTAAAAAAATATAGCCTTGGAATCCTCTTAAGTCATATAGAAAAGAAAACATAATATCATCATTGTTGTTAGGAAATCGAATAGGAGAGAAGAACGTGATGATATTATTGATCATGATATATTTATATTTATATTTATAGAGTAGTCAAATACAAGACATGGAAAGATTACTATAGAAAATAAGATAACTAAAAAACATTATATCTAATTAATTATTTTAAAGTAGAAAATAAAGATATTCTAATACAAAATAATATCTAGCAATATCTTAATAATCTAGTATTCTAACAATTCTATATGAATGCAAATCAAACTGTACGAATTCTAGACTATCTTGTCTCTATCTCAAGATTGTACAATGAAATTATTATTTACACTATTAGACTTCATGTGATGTTATAATTAGATCTTCAATTGTACTCTATTTATTATCAATCAATATTACCTTCATATTGATGGCACGCTTCTAGTTAGAATCTGTAGCATGGTATCATACAATCGATACTAATCTAACTTAACTTCTACTCTTGCTATCGCGCATAGGTGATGACATCTATCAGCCACTGCACCAAAAATATGCTTCTTGATTGAATACATTTTTTTTCCTTTGAATGCATCTTTTATTTTCTTTCACACTTGGACTAACAACTGCCGATGGTTGAGTTGTATTGGAACCCAACTAACATGATAAGCGAACTTATTTCTTTCTGAACTACTTTTATGATGCATTGGAACCCAACTTATATGCTATTGTTTGCAAGCCTATGCATATGTGGTGCCAGCTATATGTCTATTGTCACTTCGTTATGTGCCTACTACATGCCTAATGCATGCTTGCTGTTGTGTGCCAGCTTGGTATGATTCTTCCTACTTGTTAACTTCGTTAGGCTTTGTCATTTAGCATATTGTTATAACATATCAAACTGAATATGTTTCACCTTGAGGGAGAGAGTTGTACCATCTTGTTAGGATTTTATTACTATAGGTTAGGAATTTAGATTTTGACACTAGGATACAAGATTAAATTTGAAATTCTTTTTCGTCATTTCTCTCCTCTCCTGATTATCTAATAATTCTGTATGGCCCCATGTCATAAAATTATGCTTTTGGGTTACAATTCATAACACGTCTCATTCTCACGCAAAATGCTTTAATGCAGTAGTAACAACCACCACCCAGAATATCTGTTCCAAGGTAAGGTCTGAAAAGGACGACATGTACACAACCTAATCCCTGTTGCGGACGTAGTGAGATTGTTTCCTTAAATGCCCTCAAAAGAAATCTATAACCAAAAAAAAAAAAAAATAAACAAATAAACAACCACCACAACAAAGACAATAGCATAAATAGATTTAGGAATGACGATTAACAAATGTGAATTCAACACAAAACAAAATACAAAATAATGTAAACGGAAAGCAAATTAAATAATGAGTAAAATAACTACAAGCATCGCCTAAGCGTAAGTGTAAATAGATTATTATAAAATAAGTAACAACCACGCATATATCCTTCTAAGAGAATTAACTAATTAGACCCAAAGCTACCCGACAACTGTTATCTTCTAATGTCATGTAAACGTACTACGAGGCATGCCTTCTGAAAGTCCAAGTAGGATCAAGTCTACCGAAATAGTTTCACCCTAATGCTTCTTTCGCCTACCTCTACCCTGACGACTCTTCATAATCCTAATGGATTAGCACCGTTTTATCAATGTTTTTGGGTCTCTACGCATAAGATGACCAAACCATCTCAACCTTGCCCCCCACATCTCAATTATCTCTATGCAGAATGCTTTAAAGTGAATTGCATAAAATTTTGCTCAATTTTTCCATCTTAAAAAAACATGAGGGTCTCTCATATTTAATTATATCTCTCCCTTCCAATCTATAACGAACCACAATTAAAAAAAAAATAGATTCAAGGATGAGTCGACAACCAAGCAGCACATAATGGTATTGATTATGGCCCGTTTGCTAACCCATTTTAAGAAATTAAAAAGGAGAAAAGAAAAAAGCAATCTGATATTGCTTTTCAAAAAGCACCGTTTTGGGGGGAAAATGATGATTGTCAATTTGCTTTTGCTTTTGCTTTTTCTTTTTCCACCAAGCACCCAACTCGCTTTTTTTTTTTTTTTTTCTACAAAAAGTCAAGAAGCTGTTAACTTTTGGTATTGGCAAGCACGCCCTTAAGCAGGTTGCTTGAATAAGAAGCATCTTTCCCAAAGCCAAATCACTTTCTCCAAATAACAAATATGATGACGATGAAGTAAAAGAAGTGCTTCTCTTCAAAATAACATTTATTCATAATAAGGAAAAAATTCAGTGGACAAACTATTTACCTAAATAATAAATAAACTAATTTTATTTTTTTAGATCCCACATTCTACCATACTATTTCCCTTGTCAATTATATACTCAAATAGCACCAACATATATGAATTAACATGCCTCACGGGTGAGTTTGGAATCACCAATATTGAATTCCCCATATCATGTTAGATTTGCACTAGACTTTATCAGCACCTCTACCGTGTATAAACAAGCTGTTTTTCACAAAGAAGAACTTTATATTATATATAACTGGAATTCACTGCCTAATATGCTGACCAATTGCAGTGATTTGTGGGGCTCAACCCAACATTGTACGAGCCCACACATGGAAGTTGTATGCTCCTAATGACACGATAACATTGGGTTTCCATCCGTTTTGAGAAATAGTTTTTATGTGAATTACGACTCATGAGTTATAATATCTCAAAAAGGAATTTATCTTACGGAGTTATTAGTCATTAATTAATATGTTATAGAGACATGATTCTCTTACTTTTAAAGGCCACGACTCAATATCAAAGACATACCATTATATGGATTGTTACACTTTCTCATAAGGAAGCTTCAAGCCAAAACACAAGATAAGGGGCACAGACTATTGTTTTCAAGTTTTTAATGCTATAACAGCATACATCACTGAAAGGTTTTATGAGATGATGAACGACAAATCTAATATATATCGTATTACCCAGTCTCTTTAAATGACAAACGGTAACCGATATGACATGACATTATTGTTATTTTAAAAAATATCAATTAAAAAAATTAAAACCAAGATATCGTATTACCCAGTCTCTTTGGATGGCAAACGACAAACGGTATAACAAAACATTATTATCATTTTAAAAAATATCAATTAAAAAAAATTAAAACCAATTAAATAAAATCTAATCTAACATATATCTTAACCAATTAAAATCTGATAGTACTTTCAACTAATCTAAATTAAATTTAAACTTTAATATCTCAAATTTAACATAAAATATTTGGATCAAATAAAAAATATATAATAATTATATAAACAAAATCTTTCACAAAGAGGTAGTTACAAGAAATCCTAAGAGTTTTATAGATGAAATCATCTTTTAGTATAATAAAATAATAACTTTTTTCACTATCACGTTCAATATATATATATGTGTGTGTGTGTGTGTGTGTTTTTAATAATAATTATTTATATTATTTTTATTCATCCCGTGCAATGCACGAGGCAATATTCTAGTTCTTGCCTTATTACCAAGGGAAAGTGAGTTATATGATGTTTTGTCATTCAATTGTAAATTATCGCTTCGCACTGATCCATTACAACTAAAAACCAACGCTAGTATCCTAAGAGGTAGGCAACATGACCCATATTTACATGATTCTCATCAAAATCAACAACTCGTACACAGTTTTCAACATGAATAACAACCAGCCCACAGATGAAAAAGCACCGAAAAACACATGCAAGCCTTGGGCATTACTTGTACTAAGTCAAGAAGTCAATTTCTATCACTTTCATAACTTTTTTCATGAAAATTAAGTATTTTTCATCCAATTTCAGAAACTTATGAGCATAAACCACCATGTTTAGGTCTCAATCTTGAGTCTAACTTGTCCATATAGCACATGCAACCTCATTTTACGCATTAGACTTGCTCAAGCAACAATTTTCCATCAAATCATAGTGGTTTCTAGCCTTTTATGTCCAAAATCCATGACATTTATCACAAGACCAGGTTCCTAAGACTCTAAATAGCAATGAAATACATGGTTACAAGCATAAAATGGGTTAACAAGGAGATAAGGAGATATTTGGAAGAGTACAAGAGGTTTAATGAAGGAAGACATGCATTTTCACTATTTTTCCACAAATATATCACGTGCAAGCTTAGATCTTTGCATAACTCTACATGCATGTCGTGGAGAGTGTTAGGAGGCCAAGAACACAAGTATATTCCAAAATAGTTCACTTACCTAGTGGGGTTCGAGGTTGCTAAGAGGATGGTGGCGTGAGGTAGGAAAGGATATTGAAGTTGAGGACTCCGTTTCTTCCAAGTTATTGGATCTCTTGCTTGAACTCTTCCCTTGATTTGGTTGTGTTTGATGCTAGAGAAAGACTTTGTTAAGTGAAAATTCGGAGCTTAGAGTATCAAGGCCAAAAGTGTTCAAGAAATGTGTCAAATAGTGAAGATTTTCACCTTTTTCTTCTCCTTATACCTTAAAGTTGCTTCCCCAAACCTCAATTCAACTTTCCACCTTCAATATGTGCTCTTTCACTTGTATTTTTGATGAGTTTTTTTTTTGGGGGCCTAAAAATTGGATGATTTTGAGAAAAAACTTGGATAAAGAAAAAGTTTGATGAATGGTAATGAAGATGGGAAGGTTTCCTTAGAGAGAGATTTTGTTTGAATTTGTGTTGAGTGTTTTGTGGTTGATTTTGAGTATTTAAGGACCTGATTTCATGTGATAAATGATGTGGGAGCGAATAGGAAGAGACATCAAGCAAGGTTAACATACAAATGACAAATTGCACACTTGATCAACCCTTGTTCATGCATTGTTAAGCCTACATTAGGTCTATTTAAGTGCAAAAATCAGATTTTCAGACCTATAAACCTAACTAATAGGTACCATAGAGTGCACTAATATTATGGTAAGGGTTGGTTAAGGTGTTACTAAGGGTTATTTCCTTTTCTTTTTTTTCCTTTTTCCGTTTTTTTTTTTTTTTTTTTTGGTCTTGCTAAGTCATTTTAAATGATCAAAAGATGGGTGTAGTTTAAGAAATGTTACTTAAACTTAAGATACTTAATTTAGGAATGTTATATGTGAAGCTGGTTTTTATTTTTGTAGAATCTTGTTCATTTCTTATATGTCGTTGAGAGATGTTTAATCCATTTATTCTAATTGTTATATTCCACTCACCTTTGATATGAAATTTTTCACAGAGCAAATGGAGCCGAATCCTAAACTGTTGGATCTCGATGTTTTGTTGAGACAAAGCCCACATAGATCCTTGGTGACATGGAAGATCCTGAGTGGGATGCAAAGATTGTAGTTCGTCATTTTGAGCACGATTTGTACATATCGCATCACCGGAGGATCGATCATCACTCGCTCACTGCAGGTTTATATGGTGTCTACACCATCGGGGCTATACAGATTGATCATGACTTGTTTAATGAGAGGTGGTGATCCAAGACCCACACTTTCCACCTGCCATTCGCTGAGGCAATTCCGGGCATCTCCTAGATTCCATCTGACTAAGATGCTAGAGCAGTCCTTCAGTAGTTAATGATAAGAGGGCTCTAGGATCCATTTTGTATTACAGTGGATTATCTCCTCTGATTCAGATTCAGATGAGGATTCGGACGAGAAGGTTATCCGGTGCTCTTGTGCATTAAACCTTTTACTTTTGGGTGGTTCGTTACTGTCGGACGAGAGTAGCAATAAGGTGTCATTGTTCTACCTACGTACTTAGTACGTAGTAGACATCGTTGATTTTGACAGACAGCTAGGATAGTGTCGTGTCGGCGTTTTTGTATCGACAACTATGCGTAGGATGATGAAGATTTTTGTTAATTACTGTCACTTTGGGTTTGAGAAAGGTTTTCCTACATATCCCCAGTGCTACTGTGGTAACCCGAGGCTTTGATTACTCTTGGCGCGGACGACAAAGAGCATTTATCTGCGCCATCTCTAGGACGCAAATGGAAAGTTAAGAAGAAAAGCTTATGATGAAAGGTGTTTCTAGGTGCATATAGACACCATCTAGATTGGATACTAGAGAAGGATTTTAGGTGAACACTCTATGATGGAGTTGCATTGCCTCACCATTATTTCTCAAGTAAGCTTTATTCGTTGATTTTGAATTAGCTTACATAACTTCATCATAATCATCATAATAATAACGATAGAGAAACTTTATTAATAGATTAGTTTACATTTACATAAACATTAAATTCAGATTAATTATATTAATCCAGTCCTAAAAATAAAAATCAACAATTAACAAAGTTAATTTATTTTATTTTATTGTTTATGTTTTGAATAATTATAATGATTTTTATCACAAATATAGATTAAATACAATAACTCGCATATATTGGTTTAGTAATTATAACATAGTGCCTTTTAGATAAAGATTAATTGCTTCAAGTGATTTATAAAATATTTTTCAAGTCACATGATGTGGGATTGCCACGTGAAAATCTTCAGCCAGAATATGTTGGAGATGCATTGGCCTAATCATATGCACAAGTAGTTCGGTGAAGGATAAACTAGAGACATTTGATATCTAAGTGCACGAGAGAGAGTACAAACCAAAAAAGAGAAACGTGGGAGAACCGTGGTTGGATTAGGTTGCAAGATCTTGTTCATAAATGACACGTGGGCCACAAATATGTATCTCGTAGCTGTGTCCCTCTTCCAGGCGAACTATGGAGATGTCTAGATATCGTGATTGGTTTTTATCCAGGTCAAGGCTTTTGATTGATCGTCCTTCACATCACCAGCCTGATTACGCTCACACAGCTGCAATGAGGGAGGTTGAGGCTTTTTTGAGAAGCCCTATATTTGACGAGATTCAACATTTATCCCGGACCGCTTTGCAGAATGCCAACGCATGCTACTTTCTAGGATACATTGAAAACAATACTTCCTAGGTGTGGGCAGACCCAGCCGGTCGAGAGTGCGTATTCTACTGCATCATCCTCATCCTTTAGTAGAGGCTCATGAAGTTGGTTGAATAGTTTCCTACTTGATTTGATGAGTCAATGCACCTTTATTATGGTTTGAGATTCCATTTATACTTTTGATACTAGTTATCTGATAGTCCATGAAGTGCTTAATAGATCGTAAGGCTAACAGAAGAAGGCTTCAGGGGAAGTGCTTGATAAGCCAGGAATGACGTGAAAAGACTTCAGAGATATCTAGGTTGGCATCAGAGTTCTAGTTGTTATCAGACTTGGGAGCAACTGCGATCTGATAGGATTATAAGTCTGACGAGAACGATACATCAGAGTCTCAAAAGGAGTAGACCGGTTTTAAATGTGAAGAGGCCGTTTTCATAAGCATTAAACTGGAAGCACCTATCATAGTTGTTCAAGAGAAAGTATTCTGCTGAGGGAGACCTACTAATCTGACGAAATATGGAACAAAGTTGAGTCAGCTGAAGATTTCTATAAAAGGAAGCACTGGACGATTGTCAAAGAGATATGGAATCATTCATTCTACAAGCTCAAGTGATTCATGAAAAAAAATTCTCTCAATACTTTCTCTCTCGTGCTGCATAATGTGAAAGACAAGTTCCTTTCAGAAGTTGTTACAACTACGAACTTGGAAGTTCTTCATCATCATCATCATCATCTGCACTGATCAGAGATTTGATGGTTCTTCAATCTCAAAAGTGTTTGTTGTAATACGTCTTCAAACTTTCACTCACTCTATACTCTGTTTGAGATCGATTAGGCAAGACCAAATTATTGGCTATTGGAGAATGATCCTGTGTGATCTTGGAGAGTCTGAAAAACTCAGAGGTTGAAGGTGAACCTAAAAACCTTGTCATTGTACTCCGAAATGATTATAGTGGATTGTTATCCATGGATTTTTCACCCGACACCCAGGTTTCCCACGTTATATCTCACTCTGTCATCGCTTAGTTTATTGGTTTTTTAGAGATCCTTAAGAAACATACCCATTCGTTCATTACGATTGATCTTGTCAAGTTTATTATCTTCTTTCGCTGCGACGCAATTTGGTTTAAAGATCAAATTTGCTAAAATTCTAATACAGCCTATTCACACCCTTGCTGTTCTTGCCTTGATCTTTCACCCTTACAACTCACTTGTTGCTCGCAATTAGCGCCCTCCAAGTCACAGCCCGTCATGTCCATGCTATATGTATCCTAGTTATGTTTTGTGTATATTTATTGGTAACTCCCCTGTTTTATAATGGGTCACTCAACCCTATCGAGTTTTAGCCATGAATTTTACAATACTTCAATAACTACGATCCTACTTCCGTACGTATTTCATTGCTTTTTGTTTTAATAATTTTCCTATTGTATTTCCTAGTCACACATTATTTCCGTTTAAAGACGGACGAGTCTGGTTTTATGATGTCTTATTCCTAATTACAAATGGACCGCAATGCTCCGCACGTTAGAAAGACGAATCAAGACATAAGTTGTCTTAATTTCAATCGATGAAAATAAAATATATCTATGACCGATTTATTTTCACCTTACCGACTTTTGGCTATCCTGGACCTTTTAGCACTATCATAATGCATACAACACAACTCGGTAGCCAAGCTACGATGAGTGCTAGTTGGGGCCAACAAATGTTCCAAACTCCTCCTCTTTCTACACAACCTACTCCTTTGACAGAGCAGATGGAAGATGAAGATGGGTAGGATGACGAACCATTAGGTCTGAAGAGATGACATAAGAAAAATACATGTTACACATATGAGATTCGTTCCAAGGGGAGCAAAAAGAACGGTCCATAATAGACACTTTGTTGTTTAATATGATTTTTGATGTTTTAAGCAATGTCTTAACTAAAAACCCTCAATCAAGTCCTGGTGGTTTTAAGTTTGCCTTAACTCAGATTTATGTTAAGCAATGCCTATATTCTCTTTCACTTCAGTGAGTTAAAATTCGACATAATATTATTTTACTTTGTTTGATAAGGGATCCATAATTGATTAATGTGTCAGCACGCATCGTTTTCTTATTCAATGTCGTTTGTTTGTGTCAGTTTTATTGCTAGTTTGTGTCGTTTTAGTTCATTTTGTTATTTAAAGCATCGATACTACCTAATTATGTGTTTTCATTGCAGATGTAAAGAATTCGAAGCATTTCTGGTTGGTGAGCTATTTTGAAGTGTTCTGTAGCTATTTTCTGAAGTTGAATGACGATGACAAGTGATTTAGGATGTGTTTTGAGCTTGTTTAGAGTTAAAACGACAGTGTATTGAATTGCAGAAGAGCACGGACATGCATGATATGCACGGGCCGTGCAACATGGAGTTCCGGATGTTGCTGAGACAACGAAGGATTTAGGAAGTGCAGGAGAGCACAACCGTGCATCATGGGCACGGGCCGTGCATGCCCCCGATCTGCCTTATCTAGCTTCGCTAGTATAGGGGAAATTTGTTATTTTAGCTTCCCCTATATATAGCCCATGACCTATTCTCGTAGAAATCATTCTTTTTCATCAATTCCACATCAAAGACGAGCCGTCGTCACGCTTTGAGACAAATCTCTTCCAGATCTTCGACAGGACTACCAAGGACGATAGGGATCTACATATCATCGTCCTTCGATTAACGAGGAGATCATCGTCAATCGTTTGTAGACCAATCTTCATTAGTTTAAGATTTCGTGTCTCTTCTTTAATTCGTTGTTATTCGTAATGACCATCATTGAGCGTTTGATATATTTTCCACTACGTGTCACGGCGATCGTAGCGTAGTTTTCTTGCATGGCTTAGTGATTGCGTTTTGTTCATGGATTTGATGAGACATGTTATTGGACCTTAATAGGTTTATGTTCATTAGCTATGGTATCATGTTCATGTGTTAATCTATCTATAATTACTGATTCTATGTTCTTGGATTGACCATCTAGTTTCATTGATAACGTATGAATGCAGTTGATCGCTCTTGTTCAATTGATGTTAGTAACAAGTCATAGGTTAAATCACTCTTATCTGATTAATCTATGTACACTAGAATATGTTTATGATATGATCGTTGATCTTTGTTAGGTCGTTATCATAAGGTGTCAAGTAATATTCATTAATGCGACATGAAAATTTATGTTATATTCTTGTTTTGGCATAGAATCATCATGTTAGTTGGTTATGACATGCTTAGTGATAACCCATAATTTAAGCTGAAAATTACTTATTCTTTGTAATAACACCTACCATAGGAGAACATGAAATGAAAATGCTTGACAAGCAACGATTAAGCAAAACACACACTTTATCAAATTTGGTAAAACATCTTAGCTCTACAAATTCAAAACCATTTTTAGTTTATTGCATTGTTTTATTTTAACTCTATCTCGTACAAAACAATAACCACCCCTCTCCCAATTTTTAGAAAATTGTTAGATCACCAACTTAATTCACAAAATCTGTAGTAGGTTGTTCTATGTTGGATTGACTCGGACTATTCATTGTTATATTTTTATTGCAATCTTATTGAGTGAAGTAGTGCGATTTTATTTCAATTTGTTGTGCCTACGACAACAACAAACAATAATCTATATTTATTTGATTAATATTTAGCTTAAATTCGTTGAACTCCTATATTCTTAATAGAACATTTACTACACTGCGTTTTGATAATTATGCAGTTGCCGTTTGACGCCTTATAAGAACCTTTAACATCATTTTGTATTTATTATTTACCGCATTCGGCTGCAATGAGGCCTCTTAGAGCCTTACGCCTTACACCTTATGCCTTATGCCTTACGCCCAACACCAAGGCTCCAATACCTCTGATTCTCGGTGGGCTTTGCGTCTTTTAAAACACCAGTTGTTAGCTTAACTCTTATGGAGACATCTACTGGATTGGAGAAGTAAAGCTTTCCACAGTTTTTTCTCCCAAAAATTGATTCAAACAGGAGTGTTTGATGCAAGTAAGTTGAGTTGTTTATCTTTTGGACCAAAAAACAAGCGGGGAATATCTCATCATCTGATATCGGGTATGCATCACCGATCAAAGCATTTAACAATATCAATCAAGAAATGGAAAACTCACTAATCAAAACCAGCAACAAAACCGAAAATGAAACACCAAGCAAAGGCAACGCCAAGTGCACAAACAAGTAGATTTAGGATAGACATTTACCTATGCCCTTCCCCCTATAAGCCTTTATCACAACAAGCATGGCAATGTAGCCTCTAAACGTTCCACGATGCTCGCCCATTTTACACACTACTGTCCCCACGCATCTATCCCTGTGAAACGCCTGCATTAACAAGAATCATATATCATACACCAAATACAATACAAACAATAATTTTCTAAGCATAACATGTTCATTAACTGATATAAACATCAACCAAAACCTCAAACCTCAGTTGCCATATCTAAGTAGTATAATCATGGACATGTGCAAAATGACACAAAGTTTTTACACACACACAAACACCACAAGTTTCGTAATTCTTATTATAATCATCAGACTCCCTAGTCAAGGAGTTCCTCATCAGAGATTGAATTCAGTTCTTGACTAATAAACTCTCGTCGTGATAGATAAATCTATTTACATATTCCTTGCTAACACCCAGTGATAGACAAACCCTCTGAAGCATCAATACTCCATGAAAGAGGCCATATGTGTGTCCGATACGTATCGGATATGGATAAGCCGGGTATACGACGCCGATACATTTCGAAGGCGTATTTTGGATTATGTCAATTTGAAATTCGAATTTCCCACACTGATACGGCTCCGACATGGCTAGGATACGAGAAGGGATATGGGGATGAATTTAATTAATGCAAACCGTAAATAAAAAAACAATATATATGTGAAAACTGAAAAGGCGTTGTCCTTAACACGCATCCCGAGATCAACCATTTCCCCATCAAACAACACCATCAATTTCCCTCTCCTCCCCATTAAACAACACCAACAAGCTCATCATGGAGTCTCCACAGCCATTCCAATTAGGTTTGTCTTTTATTTTTTATGCTAATGATGTAAAACATTTGATATTTCTATTTTACTCAACACTTCTTATTTACTACTCCCCGTCCCAAAATAAATTCAATGCTTACCTTTATTAAATGTCCCATAATCATGGTTTGCAGAACCGGACTGAACCTCCCGGTTCAAAGGTGAAACAAACCGATTTTGCGAAAAACGTTTCTGATTCATGGGGTGAATCGATGGTTCACAAGAATCGGTCCTGAATCGATTGAACCGACCGGTTCTATTATCAATTCACTCAATTCACCCCTTAAACCGGCCGATTCACTTCTGGTTTGTCCAGTTCGGATAGTATAAAACCAAAATATGCTTTCCCCCATTTTTTTATGCTTCCCCCCCCCCCCCTTTTCACATATCGAAGATCCACTTATTGAGTGGACAAGAGAGATTGAGAAGCCTGCATTTGACATGGTTGATGAACAACCAAATAGAGATGTAGAAACTTGTCTACCTAATGAGATTGGCGATGATTCTCGCAACTCTAGCTCCTCTAACGATGATGGTGGTTGTAATGACACCAATCTTCCTACAAGAGATGAGGATGACGACGCTCCTAGAAGATATGTGGGAAATGGGTTCAAGGCATTAAGATCGAGATATGACGACGCTCGTCATTCTTTTTTTTATTGAGTTTTGATTCTCTTGGATATCGTGGTGACACATTTAGATTATTTTCGTGTTTATTCTTATTGATTGTAATGTTTATCTTCTTTTAATGATTATTGATTAACATAAACTAACGTTATGTGCATTTTTCAAAAAAAAGAAAAAAAAGAGAGAAAAAGAATCGATTTAATTTGGCCTGAACCGCTCCGATTCGATCCGGTTCACAACTAAAACGGTGAACCGAACCATTTTTTGAAATCCCGATTCCGGTTTTGTAAACCTTGCCCACAATAATTGCAATACTATCCTATTTGGAAATTTTTTCCCTTTAAAAATACCAAAACTTTATTTTACATCACATCAACTCATCAAACTACCATTCCAGAACTTTTTTTCATTCCGAAACTCACCCCACTATTACTTCTCCTCCCATTCTTTTTTCTCTCTCCTTCCACACACAAATCTTCAAGGGCATAAATGTCTTTACACCAAAAATATACACATAAAATCCCATGTCGGTTAATTTATAACATTTATTCTGTGACGAAAGGAGTGTTTGTTCCTATGTAGCATAAATATATAGATCCTGGCGCCATACCCGTATCCTTAACTTTAAAAAAATGACGTATCCTTGTATCCCGCTGTATCCATGTCGGATACCCGTACCCATATTTGTGCAACCTAGGACACAACCCTTTACACTCGGATAACTTACATCGATACGAATCATATTTGCCAAAATATCAAGACCATAGAACGCAACAACAAATCATCCTTAATCGATCAAGGCAACTACGAACTATGAATCCCATAAAATCTAGGAAACAAGAAAGGGGGAAATAGATGGATACGTGCCAGGAAAGAGAGGTGCGGCCAGAGGTAGACGAAGTATCGGTAAGTGAAGATGGAGTAGGGTTCGCTGAGTTCGTCGTCGACGAGTCGCATGATTTGAGGCAAGTGATGTTCGCCTCCATAACTTAGGTATTGTATCTCTGATGCGTTGAATTCCACCACTTCGTCGACGCCGTCGTCCTCCTCCCTCTTCTTCGTATCTTGCTCCTCCATTCTAGTATCGCCTCACTCCCCTCAAGCTTCCCTCTTCGGCGTCGTTGCCGTTCTACGGTGACTTCTTGTTGTTCGACACCGTCGCCCAATCGTTACACCAGTCTGTGGGGGACAAATTGGGTGACGCGGATCGTCCGCCGTCGGAGGACGCGTGCTGTCCTGCTGTTAGATTTTGAGGATCCAATTGGCTCAAAATACAGAAAAAAAAACCCTAGGACAAATAAAAAGAAAACATTAAATAAAAATTCCTAACAAAAATTTTAAAAATAAAAAAACTAAACAAGAAATTTAAAACGCTAAACCCTAAAAATAAAACTCTAAATCTTTGAAACGAAACCTTAAATCTGAAAATTAAATCACAAATCTTAAAAAAAAATCTTAAACCTAAAAATAATCCTTAAATCTTAAAATAAATCTCTAAACCTTAAAATCAAATCCTAAAAAATAATAATAAAAATCGAAAAAATATTAAAAATAAAATCATAAATCCCAAACAAAACAAAACAACAAAGATCTTAACCCTTCGATCAAAATTCAAGAATTAAAAATAATGGATTATACATGTGCTGTTGTTGTGTCAAACAACAGACGATCCCAATTCTAAATTGGAATCACTTGTTGTAAGCAAAAGTAGAACATATGTGTTGTAGTCAATCTTAATCATTCGATTCAATTTCACGTTTCATGGTTGTCTTGATTTTAAGGTTTAATTTTTTGAATCTTTTTTTCTTCTTCTTATTTTTTATGCTTATATTCCCTCTGTTAAATAAAAATTATAACAGTTTAACTTTTGATATTATTTCGTACGTATTTTGACTAACTTTGTTTTGTCATTAGACGGCATTAAAATGAAATTTTTTAAGCCTAGATAAACTACACAATAAGAGCTATTATTAGTGTTTAACAAAAATTTTATAAAAAAAAATCATTTGATTGTCCTACGAGGCAAGTCAAAGTTCACCTCAACATGTGTGCACAGTCAATTCGTTTTAATTTTCATGAGAGATGGCCAAACTAATTGATTTCATAACATATCATTGATTAAGGACAGATTTCATGCATCAATCAACGAATATGAAACTGATTTAGGTGATCTATTTCATCTCATGATCCAATATAACTAGAATTTCATTAATTTTTCCCTACAAAATGATTACTCACTCATAATCATCATCATCATCACAAAAATCATATCAACATTCATCATTACAACAAAAATCTGAAAATAACGAAAAAAGGAGGACAATACAACGCTAAATGATGAAGATCTGATGACAAAACAATGAGATCCAAAATCCTACATCTTGATCCAACCTTCACAAACAAGAAACTCAAAAAAATCTAACATATGATTTGTGTGGAATGAACAAACAACGCTATTTAAAAACCTAAAAACTCTATATAAAATAAATAAAATATACGAATATTTATAGAAAACCCAGAAACCAATTTGAAATTCGAACAAAACAAACGGATTCAAGCTCCTGACCTGTGTAACGGTCGTTACAGGCTCTCTGTCACGGCCGTTACACAGCTTAATTCTCCAAGAAACGCGATACAGGGCTGTAACAGCCGTGACACTTAAGTGCGACGATCGTTACACAGTTTTGACCACCAGGGATGACCTCCAATAGCTGTAATGGTTGTTACAATGGTCTGATCTGGTCGTTACAACTCCAAAACACATACATTTGGCATCGAAACATCACCAAACGATCACGAACTCATCCACAAATGATCACTACATTAAATCATTGTCTTGGATCAACAAAAACAGTTTTAAATCACGTCCAAAATCTCGCTCAAAGCTTCATTTTCACATCAATCACTTGTAGTGACCTTCCATAATCAACTCAACAATTCATTCACGTCTTTCCACGATCAAATCTGTCATAAAAACAAAAAAAACATCAATATCCAAATCCAAAGACGCAAACTAAACTAAAAACGCAATATAAGGAACTCAAACAAAACAAAACACTCAGTTTACGTCAAAAATTATATGTATTTACACACACATCAAACTCCCCGATAAACCTTTTCTTGTCTCTAAGTAAAACTAAAAACAAAACAAAGATTCAACTTGAAACTGAATAACAAAGGAGATATAAAAACTCTCATAACTCGAGCATTAACATAATCAAAATGCCAAACATTAATTACACTACGCTCATGTCGAAGGAACATTCATCACAAAATCGTCTTTTATCTCTATTCACATCACATAGATCATCCCTCAAATCATCCCCCCTCGTGGTCCTTTACACCTAGCAGATATTCCCGAGATATAGCAAGACAAATTATTTTCAAAATTCATTATTGCATCCCGTGACTTTCTTACAGTCAGAAATACGTCCGACGTAGGTTGTTTCGAAAACTATCAAGGTCTCAAAGGAGATCCACATTTCCTACTGGATATATATCTTTTCTTTTTTTCAAGCTCATCTTATCGAACTCATGCCTCCCCTCCTCCCCCCCTCCTCTTTTATCTGTAAATGATAATTTTGATTTTCGAAATAAGGGACATGATATCCTTGAAGCTTTTTGCTTGTTTTGGTAATTTTTTTCTTTTTTTTTTTCATTGATGAATAGGTCTAAAACATTATCCAGTAATAAAAAATAGCATAAGGGATATCATGAAAGACGGATGCTTTATAAATAAAAATATTTTTTCTCTCGAAAATTCACATCATACTCCTCTATAATCGGTGGATAAGTGAGAAGATGACGTAAAAGAAAAACATGAAGGTTTTTTGGGAGCTTGCTGGAACATGAAGATAGCCATGTATCCGTTGCGTAAAACCTTGCTACATCGTTAGTGCGCACTATCTTTGTTGGGAGTCCCCTTAGTGCAGCGATGAGAGTCATGACAAACAAGGCCAAGACATCTAGGACGAGAAGGCAATCATTGGCACGAACGTGTAACGCCCTTGGAGTAAGCCGTGTCGGCATCCTACCCTTGAGCAAGAAGAATGCTACATTGGGAAAGAGTTGTTTTATTTAGGGCAACTCTTTCTTAACGACGCCCAAAGGATGAGCGAAACACGTCATGTGACTGGTAAGCAAGCTTCGCGGCGAAGCCCGCTCTTTGTTTTCGTTTTATTAGTTGATGAAACTGTTTGATAACATTTTTATTTTTTATTTTCTGTTATTTAAACGGATGAGACAAAGGCATAAATCAGAAAATCTGAAAAATGGGTTTTCTATTTCTGCTTTCAGTTTCATCTGAGTATAATATTCATGATTTTTTTTCACAACATCATTTTATTTTATAAAGCGATTTTGGTTTTCGCGATTGATCTTCTGTTTCTATTGTTGGTTTTAGTTTCTTTAGTTTTGAACCATTACATCAAACAGCCCTCAATGATTCCTATAATTTGGGACGGATGGAATATGAAATAATGTTATTCTCTTCGTCTCGATATAGATGCAATTCTTTTTATTGTGCGCACTTACCGATATGAATTTTGATTTGTGTTGTTAAATGATCAAACATAATCTTTCTCATAATTATCGTGAAATATTTATGATAGTTTAAGTTTTATATTTCATTATTGTACTGATGTCATAATTTTATTGAAACATTAAAACAATAAGTGAATTAATCACATGTTTTCTAGATTTTCATTGTTCTTAGACATCTCGAAATGTTGATAAAATCGTACATGTTATGACTAAATATGCATATGAGAGTTGGCTGCGTGGGTCTTGGGATGCTTCATTATCCGACTCGTTGTTATCAATATGTATCATGCATAGATCACAGCAATGGGATTTGAGTCCATTGGACATTTCAAAAGAAAAATAAAAAAAATGGTTTATCAAAAACCACTAATACGCCCAAGGTCTCCACCCAGTCGCTCATCCTCGTTGCAACGTCACCTTCCAGTCTCCGCCACCATGTGTACCGGAGTCCCGGACACTTGCGACCACCGACATTCTCCTCTCCGTCTCCTCGGCCGACGCCGGCGGCACCTTCACCGTCGTCGATGTTCACCGACTCCTACGACGACAGTGAGTTTACTCATACCATTTTTCTCAAATACATTGCATCGATTTGGGGAAACTAAGTGTGAATTGTCGATGAAATTGTTATCATCGCGATTGTTTGAGTTGAATTGACGATGATTTAGGGTTTGAGGACTGAACTGGTATATATGTAGATTAGAACGACAAATTGGAACTGGAGGCATTGTCGAGATATTTATAGAATTGATCACGAGTCACTAATGTTATATAGTCGATTATTTAGGTGAAATACTGTAGATAGAGCACGAGTCAAATGGGATTAGGAACGAACTACGGGCTATTAGCTCAGCGGTTGAACATGCCCCTCATCGTTGTGCCTGGCCTGTTAAGGCAGGCTATCAATGACATGGATAGTTCAAACTTCAATGTACCCACCAGCGCCTGACCTCGAGATGCGGATTATCCAATGAATCTGGGAAGCCTTTTCCCTATAAAATGCAAAAGACACGGTTGATAGATGGGGACCAAAAACTTCGTGTGTGTCATCAGAGTTGGATTCATCACAGTTTATGTCCTTGATGGTCGCTCAGCCAACTATTCAAAGCATCATATAATTGCTCTTGCTCTAGCTTTCAACATTTTGATGTATTCTTAGTAGTTATGGAAATTGGAGTACTACAACAATGCCAAATCGGGCCTCTGTGTGTGCCTTTTATCCCTCTCCAGATCAGCAGTTCCCATAAATATGGTGCTAAAGAAATTAGGCCCTTATAGTGGGATTAGGATTATCGTCATGAATACCTTTGTTTGTTTTTTTTTTTTTTTTAATGCTGGATCATACATCAAGTAAGGCAAAGATGAAGTCGAAAACTGGCTGGCTTCCTAGTTCCTACATCAAGTTTTTCATGTTTTGACAGTTTCAATGCTTCACACAGATTGATGCCTTCTAGTGAGGATCCTGATATAGTTTCTGCAGGTGGTTAAAAATTTATCAGCGACGACACTGGGCATGCATAGATCAGGCTTATCATTCCATAATAGTGAGGGAATTTGCTGAGGTATTCTATTCTTGCAAAACTTAATAGAACCACTTGGTCAAGCACCATTTAGGTGCTTGTTTTGAGCTACTTCTTGTGTGCAAGTCATTTTTAAAACTTTTTCGAAACCTTTCTTATGTGCAGCATCCGCCACTTGAAAATATTTGCTTATGGAAAATATGCTCAAAACTTTATCTACAGATCTACTGATGGAATAATCTTCATGTGCTCTATTTTGCGGCATTGGGGATGGTGTTCCCATGAGAACACCGATGTTCATAGAGGAGGTAATGGATGCTTGTAGTATTCTTATGCTTGAATTTGAGCTTCTTGCCTTGCATGTGTATTGCCATTATAAACGTCAGGAAGTTGCACCTATGCTCTAAGCCGTTGATGGACTTGCTTAACCTAGGAGGTCATTGCATTCACCACGTTTTCATCTTGTAGGGAGGTGTCTGTTCTTAATTTATTGTGAAGTGAAATCAAAAATCAGATGCTAAAAACTTGAAACTAGAATATGAAATCGTAAAAAAGAAACTGTTCAGTAATTACAACTCACCAAATCAAAGAAGTAATATCGTTTATGCATGGTCGCTTTCGTGAGGCGAACTGGTCCAGTTCTAAAGGTGGTTTGGTGTGCAAATCGACAAATAACTTTAAACTTTTGTGGTTCCTGCCTTGAGGACTGATGGCACCTAACAAGCTTCTATGATCATTGATTAATTACAGTTACATTTTCATGATAATGCCCATTTTTCCTTGCTAACCAGGACAAATATGTGGGTGCTGGTAGGCCGGCTTAAGTAGCTTTTCCCCACATGGACGTACCTTATCTTACCCTTGTTTACGCTTTCAATTGTAGGAGCTAGCAGGCTTGCAGCTACTAGTTGTCCAATATGTGGTGGATAAACTACGAGGAATCTAGATTACGTTCCTCTCTTCTGGTAAATTTTCATTTGGGAATTTTACATAAAACCACCTACAATCTTCATTATTTATATAAAATCAACTCAAATCTTCATATTTACATTTTACCAGCACAAATTACATAACATACACATCATTTTAGTTATTTTTGTTTCACTCCGTAAAAAAACTAACGCCTACTTCATTTATTTTTTCATAATTTTTGTTATTTATCTAATTAAATTGTTGCCAGCTTTAAAATTTAAAAAAAAAAATTGTCATCATCTTCAAGCCATCAACCTGCACCACTTTTTTCTTCTTCCCTCAACACGTATGAATGCTTAATTTTTACTTACAAAGAAATCCTCTTAAAATTGAGCCTTCAATCTCGTTCTTTGTTACCCTAATTTGTCTATCCTGAAATGGACCTTATTTTGTAACTAGTTGAACTGGAGGATTTGTGAAATCTGTCTGTACTTGTTGCCAGTAAAATCTTGGTTTCTCCTCTTGGTACTAATCTGACAAAGTGCAGGGAGACATGGTCTGTGTGATGAGCTTACGCTTGAGGATATTGCAAGAGGAAGATGAATTAGAAAAAAAAAAAAAAAAAGGCAAATGCGCCAAGGCCCAAGCAAGGACAGAGAACATAAGACGGCAACAATGCATCTGTTGTCGTGACTCAAATCCTAGCATCGAGTTTACATCAAGTACTACCTCATGGACCTGTAGTTTACAACACCAACTGTTCCATGCTCGAGCTATGAAACTTCTGCAGATGACCGGCATTACTCCTGGTATGTATAAGAGAACATGAAACACTGTTGGATCACTTACATGAAGATCAAACTACCAGTTCTGGACTTCTATAACATGATTATACAAGGGAATATACTACTATTAACTTATACTCAAATATCCATTCACTTTTCAGGCTGTCTCTTTCCCCAACCGATGGCCGTCAACATTGGTAGTGAGCTCAGATTCAGGTACATCAGAAGAGACTTTCTCGTACCCTCTGGATCCAACAGGAAGAACAGAAAGAGCCCATGCAGTGCTCCGGTCGATTAAGAAGCTGTAAGTCTGCTGCAGATGGACGACTACTAGGAGGAGCAGTGCCATCCAGGAAATGACAATGTCGAACAAGTTTGTGAAAAACTTGTCTTCTTCTCTCCAGTATGGATTACGAAGAGGACAGAAGATATCATAAACATGAGGGAGAAGTGTGACCATCATCATACTGACATAATAGACCTTCGTCAAGGGCTGAGACTTGGTGTTCCAGATGAAGTTGCCAAGGACCTGTGGAAGAAGGAAAAGACCTTGAACAAGACCTATGTACTCCTCTAGCAGTGCTTCCCAGGACAGCTTTGTGTGTGAATCGCCTCCAAAAATAGACGGGACTATGATGATCATGTAAACCATGATGTGAATGGTAGAGGTGCCGAGAAGAACACCCTTATCGCTAGGGACCTGGCTTGGCTCATTTGGGAACCGGACGAGTAACCGTGCTCGAGATTCCCATACCCTTTGGAAAAGTCCCAGAGTAAGGAGGAAACAGATGAGAACAAGAGGCTTCACCATGTAGTCGACCATACGGAGTTCAAGCCTCTGGCTTACCATATAGCGTGACTGGTCATATGATTCAGAGTTCTTGCTTAAGTAGGCCTCTGCGTCCAGGATAAGCGGGATCCCATATCCGACAACTTGAACCCCTAACATGACGAGAGACGTGTAAGGGACAGAATCCACCACACTGGCCTTCCTTATGTGGAGTTGGCTCCGGATGATAAAAACTGCCACGGAGAGCGTCAAGCGACGGAGAACCCCTTTGATGCCTATTCGAGAGAGTTTGTCTTTCCTCTGCTGGCTGTAGGAAATTGGGGAAGTCTCAAGTTCGATTGGATGAAAATACAGAGGATCATCTACATCCCTTTTGCTGGATATAGAAATTTCAGCACCCGTCTTCGCCAACCATTGCAATCTCGTCGGTGGATAAGAAACATTAACTTCAATCAAGCAGTCAAAGCCATCTTTGAGTGTCTTGCTTGTTTTCCAAGGGAGTCTCCAAGAAGTGCCTGATATCCCTGCAGCCAACTAGACGCATCTTCCCGGTATGATAGTCATATAGACCCTCCAGCGAAAGGGACGATAAGTTTGCGTAGTTGTCTCCATTGAGTGCGAGGATCGCAGAAACATTTAGTGGAGGCCGTTGGTTAGCTGAAGCTGCTTTCGTGTAGTAGTGGCTCCTCGACATATATGAGTTATTTCCCCGTGTCCTCGAACCAAATGAGTGGAATCTGTACATCCTCAGCGGTTGACCCAGCAGAGGACCTAGTGCTAGAACTGTCATCTTGACGTGAGTTCTTGTGTGCCAAGAGCTAAGGTTTGTGTCGTGCAAGCTGCCAAAAAAGGTGAGATCTTGTGCCAGAAGATCGAGGCTGGACATGTAATCCACAGATTCCTCCAGCTTCGGATATTTGACCAATGTTTTCTTAACCGCAGCGCTAAGATCCGAGGGCTCATCAGTTTTCAATGAACCGAGTACGGAGTACCTGTACCTGTAGCGCAACTCAGAGGAGGCTCTATCCCAAAAATCTGTGGCTACAACTTCCCTTTGAAATGATAGCGGGAAATATGCTGCTTCACCTGCCTTGATGCTTGATATGCTCCCGAACAGCAAGCTTCTTTGAGTGATGGAGAGTGATACAGGAATATACAAGCATATTCGAGAATCACAGGCATTCTCTGCTGAATCAAAGGTCATAACGCAAGCAACCATGCAAAGCTGCCCACTAGAGGATCTCCACTTTCCCTCGGCAACAAGTGTAGTGTTGCTTAACCCGCTCATCAAGCGTGCTCTAAACACCGCAAAGACCCTTGCTTCAGTATCGTTTGGCTTCACAAACTTGACTTCGCATTGAACATTTTGCATCAGCAGTAGCGCGCCTGTGAATGTCCCATTTGTAGCTTCGATAGCCTTATCCATCTTAAAAGGCCCCAAATGTCTACAATGTTCATGACTACGCTTGCATCTCCAATTTGGCACGAATGTCCAAGCCCTCTCACGAAGAATCTCACTATTAAGCATCCCGCAAAAATCAGAGCCTTTATACATGTCGATATGCCCGTCCAACAAGCTGTCTGCATAAGGATATGGATCGCATGCTCCGCCTGGAACCTCCCCGGAGCTGAACTGATAGTTGTCATTGACTTCGTTGGATATTGCCAGAAGGCGAACTTCATCAAAGTACTTATTGTCTGTGACCGGGTTTAAGCTCTTCAACTCCCCTCTAACAGCTACATTTGGAATACTCACAGTGATCGGGTAACGAAGAACAAGAAGAATCTGATCGTCATGAGAAAAAGGCGGCTCAGAAGGACTAGAGTTGGACACCTTTGCCCACGGCCATGGATTGCTTGGATTATCCGAGCGGGAAGGGAGCTTCATGTCTCCCAAACAAGCACACGATTTTCTCCCCTCCCCTCTCATCTGATTCAAAATAAAGTCCTTGGAAACCAATCGAAAGTTTGCTAACACCGGGGAACAACTGGAGGAAGGCACCCCTCGAGCATTACTCAGCCGGAACATGTTCAATGTGCGCCTACTAATATCCACATCAAGAACTCCATAAACACCAACGGAATTCTCGATTGGACTAGAACTGTTGACATCAGACAACATAAAAGAGGCAAGGTTGAATGAAAATGAGTCTCTATCACGCCTCATTCGCTTAGACCACCTTGAGCCTGAGACAAATTCGACAGAAATGTATGGTATCAAGGACTTATTACGAACGGGTCTGTTAATTGTAAATACAAACAATAATAAGTACGTAAAAAATAAATGAGACAAAGATTTTTACGTGGAAATTCTTGCGGGAAAAACCACGGACGGTCGCCGACGACGAATAATCCACTAGTCAAAATGAAGAAATATAAAAGGAGGTATATCCAAAATATTGAGAATCTCACAATAAGGGATAAAGATAATAATTTTTAAAACAAATCTATTAAACTCTCAATGTGTTTTTGTGTGTATATGTATACCAAAAGCACACAGCATCTTCCTCTCCTTCCTTATCTCCTTTCTCTGTCACTATTCTCTTTTCCTTTGCTTCTTATCTCCTCCTCTTTGCATGTCCATCTTCTTCGCCTCTCCTTTTCTTCTTTTTATATGCAGAAAACCGCGTCGAAGAATACGGAAGCCAAACGCGAAGACCACACGGAAAAGAACGCGGGGAGGACGCGGATGCGCTGAAGATCCACGCGGAGAAGACGATTTGAGGCACCATCAACAAATCTCCACCTTAACTCAAATCAACTTCATTTTCGTCGAGCAACCTCCACCTAGGCTTCAAACGAGCCTAACTGTCCTCCACTTCTAAGAGTTTTAGGCAATGATGAAACTTTGACACAGAAACTGGTTTCGTCAACATATCTGCTGGATTTTCTGCAGTAGCAATGTTCATCACCTTGACATCTTTAACGTCCTGTATAAAATAATATCGGATGTCAATGTGTTTAGTTCTCTCATGATGCATCTGGTCACGAGTCAAGTGAATGGCTGATGAACTATCATAGTGTACCACTGTGTTATCTTACTTCAGACCTAAGTTAGAAGCCAAATTCCTCAGTCAAATCGCCTCTTTCACAGCTGACGCAACAGCAATGAACTCTGTTTCTGTACTACTCAATGCCACGGTATCCTGCCAAGTAGCGATTATTCCTGCCCCATAAATCTGAGTGAATATAGTCGAGTGTTTTCTTCGTTCTGTGCATCGCACCTCCAAACGACACTCTCTTTTACTTGTAAAGAACACAGCCCTCGCAGAACCCGAGCTTCTGTGTCTTCAATCCTCCAAGCAAGTTTATTGAACTTAGAATATCCATCCCCCGATTGGCCATATGCCCAAGCCGCATATGCCACAGCTTCATCTCAGAAGTAGCCTCACCATCACGGACGGACAATGAATTTGAAATAGCTGTAACTCCATCCTGCGTCGCGCCAACCAAATAGTACAATCCAACTCGAAGTCGAGCCTAGTCACCAAACGATTCTCCTTAACCTCCATGTCCCCATCCTGAGAATGATAGGAACTTCCTTCACGATCAAGGAAACCCAAAGAGATAAGATTGCGCGTCACAGGTGAAACATATCGAACATCTTTCAATGTTCGCACAATATCATCCCACATCCATATACGAACATCTCCCACATCAAAATTTTACAGGCAGCATTATTGCCCATAAGAACTACGTCGTTATTTAACTCAGCAAATGTGCCGAACTATTTCCGATACGGACAAATGTGAAATGTGTAACCGGAATCCATCACCCACTTTGAAGTAGATGCTACTAAGGACTTCACGGCGGATGTAAGAACGGTCGAGACTATTTGGATCTCGACAATACCAGCGATTGTGCCTTCCTCCTTCTTTTACTTGTTCTTCAGTTTAGGACATTCGTTCCTCCAATGTCCCTTCTGATGACAATACTGACAAGAGTCGGATTTCTTCGAGCTTTTACTCTTCGATCGGTCTCTGAACTTATCCTATTGTTTTCGATCCTGTCTCCCTCTGATGAATAGTGCATCATCAGAGCTTGAGGGTGTGGACGATTCCGAGAGCTGGTGTCTCAGTTGGTTACTGGTCAAAGACGTCCTAACGTCTTTCAGTGACAAAGAATCCCTACTATGAATCATAATAGTCACAAAGGTCTCATAGCTATTAGGAAAAGAACACAACAGAATGACCGTCGTTTCTTCATCGTCGATGATGACTCCAACATTTTTCAGACCAACAAGGATAGTTTGAAACTCCGTCAAGTGCTTTTCTAGTGAGGTAGTGGATTCTTTCATTTTGAAAGAATGGAGACGCTGTCTCATGTATAAACGAGAAGTAATAAACTTGCTCATGTATAAGCCGGACAGCTTATTCCAAAGAGTCTTGGCTGATTTTTCTTCCAGGACGTTCTGAAGAACGTCGTCAGAAAGACACAGTTGTAAAGCCGTACGTGCCTTCTTATCCATCTTTATCTTATCTTCGTCTTTCATTTCTGTCGGTAATTTATCAACCCCTTCCAAAACCTCCTCGATTTCTTCTTGGCTTAATAGCACAACGACTTTGACTCTCTAAAGTCCAAAATTGTATGTGCCATCGAATTTTTCCACATCAAATTTCATAGGCATCATCGCACTGAAATTTTTCCAAAAACACTGTTTCTGCCGGCGTACTGTTCACCGGAACACTGTGTAAACAGTGATTTATGTCCATATACTGTTCACGATACTGTTCACTGACGATATTGTTCACGGCTGACAAAAGTCGAGAAGAACACGAAAACCACCCGTGAAGGTCACGCGAAAAAGATGCGGAGAAGAACGCGGACGCGCTAAAGGTACACGCGAAGAAGACGATTTGAAACACCATCAACGGGACTTACCCCCAATCTGATACCACTCGCCTTTATAAAAGGAGAGCCAATCCATCATCGCGATCTTCTCGGCTTTTGTCAGCCGCAACTTGGCCGCAGAAGACAAAAAAGGAGCACATGCCTTGCTCACTTCATCCATTCGATCATACTTGGGATCAAGATTAACATAACCATCGCCTCGAGGCGCCATTGCCTGTCTTACGAGAGAGCTCTGGATAGAGGCCTCCGACCCGTTGCAAGAACAAAACAAGCAGCACACAGAGAACCAAGACGCACCAAATCCCCATTTCAAACACAGACTGATATCGCTTCACCAAAACCCCAAATCACAAGGTCTCACAGTACCCAGTTGCTCAAACACAAACTGGCATGCAAAGAACTAGTTTTTGATCATCATCAAGAACTTGCTCAAAACAGTGACCCAATTAAATTAAACCATAGAGCATGATCATTGATCAACTAGGAACCCAAAATGAAGTGATTAAGCACCAAAAAAAGGTTTGGTATTTTTATGTCGAATGCTTTATCTGGGAGGATTGGTGATAAATTTGAGGGTTCTTATAGGAAAATTGACGAGAAAATTCAAAGAAGGGACTTGGGGCTTATCTTTTTTGCTTGAGGGGTGACTTGAAGACTTGACCGTTTCCTTGGAGTTGACGGCCAAGGCAGGGATATGGCGTAGAATTTTCAATGAAAAAGATCTTCAGGATTTGTGAATTCAATGACGTAAGAGGATGGAATATGATGTCTATACTATGAACAAGCTTATCACTAGATTAGGAGGTAGAGATTTATTGCATCGAAACAGATAATACACGATTCTTATTTCCTTACAATTTCGGTCGTCGGGTGAAAAAAAATTCATTTTCGTTCATTGTGATAGGTCGATTGAGCCATAACATACAAGAGACATGCATAATGCACCCGTTAGACTCAAGTTCGATCTTTTTGTCAAGGATACATGTCAATTATGGTTTCTTGTAAAGCGAGAAGGAAAAAAGGGAATAATATATATGTATGTGTCAACAGAACATAAATGATTAGTCCGATATGAAAATGAACATATTTCACTTATTTATGCTAGCTAAGCCCATTTGAACCGTTCGTCAAACAAAGATCTGAAGTTTGAGATCAATCGTTGATATAGTTCAACTCATGACTTATACTAGACTCGACTCCAGATTAGTCGGATCCATGCTTTCGGGAAGCCGAAAAGTTAAACCGAAACAACCCTGTTAGTCAAGTCAACGTGTTATTGAGACACAATGGGAATCAGAGCCAAAGATGAGGCAGAGGACCACACCGCACATAAAATCTAGCCGTTAGGTATCCCACCGTTGCTAGCTCTCACGTCACATCTCTCCACACTCACTCACTTGGCCCCTACCATGGCTCCTTTTTTTCAAATGATTGGACCGTTACCCTTCGCCTTCATCTTCACAAACCCATTATCATCTGCAAAAATCAAACAAAACCCACCAAGGAAACACATCAGAGATCGAAATGATGATGACCCATAAGGTCAATGAGGAGGAATTTGCAGTGGACGAGACGCTTGGGTACCCAATTGCGTACGCCAAGTTGTGTAAAAATCGGAATTTGGGTCCGTACAGCCATGGCCCTCCAATGAGATTCGACCCGTATGGGTTAACGGAGCGGGAGGTGAGATGGGTTTGTGGTTGATTTTTGTGGGTTGGTTTGGTTTGGGGGAATTTTGGGCTGATGGTTTGTGTGTGAATGGTGTGGAAATTTGGGGGTTTTGCGTAGTGTTAGGGTTTTGGTGGGTTTTTGAGGTGATTAGGTCTGGTTTGTGAGTGTTTGAGAGTACATAGTGTTCCCATTTTGTTCCAATTGAGGATTAGGGATGAGGTTTCTTCCAATTGAGTACATAGTGTTTGAGAGTACGTAGGATTAGGGTCTTGCTGTCACATTTCATTGATTTTTTTCTTTGTTCCTTGCAATTTCTCATTGTTTGAATTGAGGATTAGGTTTAATGCTCATAATCGGCGCGCCATCTTTAGACAATGAATAGATAGGAACAGAGGTGAATGATCCAATCTAAAAGATTTACAATCAAGTTCAATGAACAAATGTATGGACAAATGCAGCTTAATCTGTTTGGACATAAGAAGTGAAGTACCTGAGCATACAAGTTGTTCTGCTCTAGGGGTTAATAGTTCCGGTGAAACTTTCAAGGTCATTGTGATGACCATGTTGGTTCTGCGATTGTAACCAAGGATTCTGGTTGTAGGCCTCCAGTGCAAGGGAACTTGACGAGATGTTCCCAATCATAGACCCTCAGGCAAAACCAACCACCAAGCCTAGCATCTTTGTCAGTCTGTTGTGGGAGCAGCTAAACCACCTCGGGTAAACCTCCCGATCACAGCTCTATTGCGCATCTGATCCTTAATATTGGGCAACCAGTATCATCGCACCTAAGCACCTAACACGATTGTTGTGTTTCTTGAGTTGTGTGACAGGAATGCTGGTTTTGATCCTGCACTGTTTCGAGTCGACCCATATGGAAATGTTCTTTATTATCACGCTGATTCGGCTTCTCCTCTCGCTTGGGATATTGATCACTGGTTCCCTTGTTCAAGTATATTGCGCTCTCTCTTTTCTCCTTTGCTCCCCATTGTTTATCTAAATGGTGAACTGACCTTTCAGTGCTGAATCTGTAGGAGGAGGGTTGACACTCCCAAGGAACTTGAGGATACTACAATGGCAAGTCTGCAAAAGGAAGCACAACAAGCTTGAAATGTTAGTTCCATGGTGGGATATGCAGCTCGGTATCTCCGCAAACCAGTTCCTTTCCATTTTTGCAGCATCGAATTCGGATTTCAGGTATCCGCTTAACCTTCTCAATTGAGCAAGAT
>JAOVYX010011104.1:0-33388 GCA_035668315.1 Drosera spatulata | reverse complement strand
CAGTGCTAATGCGACAGAATCGACATCCAAGCACTTGAAAAATGCATCCTCTACAGTGGTAGACAAGCCCAAGACACGATACCTGGAATCAACATTAAGACCAATGAAAGATAGGATTTAACTTTTAACAGGCTAGAACATGGTTAAGAATGAACAACAGCAACAAAAAAAAAAAAAAAAAAAAAAAAAAAAAAAAAAAAAGAAGAAGAAAAAAAGAAAAGGGAAAATGGTTAGCCATATTCATTTTCTTCAAACAGATCCACAATACTAACTGGGTCCGGTAAGGTTTTTCCAACCAAAAATTCTATAAGAATGACAAACTCCCACAGCACCACTAAAACACACTCAAATTCATAGTCAAATTATGAACACATAAACAAGAACAGTATGCTTACACATGATCGAGGATCCCATTCATTGCAAAAAAAGTTCAAAAGAGTTGAAGAGTATTAGTCAGTAAGAACTTCTTTGCTGATCTGCTATGTTAAGTTCCAGAAGAGAAACATCCATAGTAGCACTTCAAAGCAAGGTTCGCCGAACCGTGATTCGAATCGGAAACGGTTTTTCAAGAACCAAGTCGGTTCACCGATTGTTGAATTGGTCCTATTCAGTCCAAGTGATTGGTGAAGGGTTAGGGCGACTCCGGACGATTCAGGGCGATTCGGGTAAAAAACAAAACGATTCGAACGATTTGGACCGAGTCACTTCGATTCATCGAACCATGCTTCAAAGGTGCAAATGTAAATTTGCCTGACAGTTGCGATAGCATAAGTGCATATCAACAGAAATACAAGGGAAAAAAAATAATCAATTTCGTACCCGCTGTCTCTGATCCCTCTCAGCCAATTTCGTATATCGGTTTCACTGGGTTCAACATAACCTCCTTTATTCATGTCATTCAACGATCCATCTGCAAAAGACAATGCACCCTTGTGTGGTTTGTGCAGCACTTCCCCAAGAAGACTAAAGCATTCAACCTCGCTCATAACCAATGCAGCTTTCACTTCTCCAGGCAAAGCTTCAGCAACTGGAGGAGACCAAAGAGAATGAACAGCACGAAGAAGCTGCAACCAGGGACGAGATTTTTTAAAAACTGTGCTTGCTTTGCTAATACTATGGCATTCCTGATGATGAAATTCAACCTTGTACTTCAATGAACATATCATTCACAAGTTAAGCTAGTAAGTCCTTAATTACTCACTTTTAATAGAGGCGGCAACATCCATGAGAAATGAGAAGAAATCGGAAGCAAAGAAGTTAGGGTGGAAGTCATGCTGCTCTGCACGTTGTCCTTTTTTACACGACTCCTTTTCAAAGCTCTTTCAAAGAATGTTACTGTATGAAAAATCGACCACATCAGCGGGGTACAACATAGCCGAACAAGACCAGAGGGGTCAGATAAATAAGCATTTTGCCATTCTTGCTCCATCCAAGGCTTGCTCAGTGGTTCAAGTAACCATACTAACACTTCCTTCTGCTGATCAACCCTGCAACAAATTACCGAGATCTACGAGTTAGCAAAAGCTCAAATGCCAATAGAAGTTTTCGTTGAGACAAAAGTCCTCAACACAAAGAAAAATAGTAAAGAATTCATATTCATACTACTATTCCTATGCAGTAGGAACAAGAAACAAAGATTATTGTAAAAATAATAAAATACAGTTATCTACCCAGCAGCCGAAGCGATGATAAGAAATCCTTCACCAAGAAGATTATGCTCCCCACGAAGTAGACGGCCTTCGTTTTGCAAGTAAGCCATTGTATCAGCAATGCCCTACGAGAATCATAACCAGCAGATGGCCTTAGCAAAATTACCGTAAAGTAATATAGATCAATCTGTCATCTGCAATAGCTTTACGAATACTGAAGTCCGGAAAATCAGCCGAATCCAAAGGTGCATACACATTCAATGAGCTTTCCCATGATATTAAAAAAAAAAGTATCAATCAAAAACACTTCTCAGCCGACAACACAAAACAAAATATAATTACCAATTATTCATATAAGCACACGTGACATTCTAATAAAAAAGGGGAAGGGGGGGGGGGGGGACGACTACCGAACTCCAAAATAGCATCCTTACCAAAAGAAAGAGAAATGAATTGAGACAGATATGTACGCTCTTTGCTTCTTCATAACGAGAACACAATTGAGTACTGATTACCCATGTTAATAATGCAAGGAAAGAATGAGCTTAGCACCATTAATGTCTGTAAGCACATAAAATAAGAAGACAATTTTTGCATCGGAGATTTGTTTACTATGGCAAGCTTTTTTCCCCAAGAGTTGGTACGGAAAACCCATCGTACCAACACGATTGGCTGGTGTTGCGGATACCGAACCCGTTAATATTAATAAACCTCAAGCAGATTCTGCTAAAAAAGAGAAGACCATGAGTACAACCCCTTTTTAAACCATCAGCACATATCAACCTTCCTAGTTAAGAGAGCAAACATGGTTCATTGGAGATGTAAGTAATACTTCAGTCTGCACCACCGAATAAAAAATATTTGTACCTTCATGTGTGGCAGGAGACTTTGACTGGCTGCTTTAGCTATTCGAATAAATGAAGCGCAAACCTGCAACCTTGCATGCCGTGAAGCATTTGCTGTTGGATCCTGCTAAAATGTCACATGAATGAAGTTGCATTGCCCATTAAATGTAGGATGTAATAATCTTCTAGAGGATGACATGCCAATAACAAAACAGCTCATACCTTGAGAACAATTGGTAGAGATGTAATCAGCTCGAATATTTTATTGATGACACTGCCAACAGCATCAGGAAAGAACTTGAGAAAAGGACCCAATGCATCTAAGAATTGTCCAAGCACCTCAACTAACGATGGATCATTCCACTTCAAAACAAGGAGACGCTGCAGTAAACCTTCAATTAAACAGGTAAGAATTTAGGACCAAAATAGGATGCAAGAAAACCTCAGCATGTACATAAACATCAACTTTCAATTCCATGAAAATGTCAAATTTGTTTCATCAAACATTATTCCACTAAAAAGAATTAAAATAATCTCAAAGACATCCACAAACAATTATGGTTCACTTCACCAGCGGGCAGCAACAATCCCTCCTCGTCAGCGACTAGTGACTACTGACTACCCCTTTCCCTGGCAAGCTTACACAAGAAAGCCCAACCTCCCCTTCCCTTTCCCTTGCAACTACCTTTACCAGCTTTGCTCACCCCTCTTCCCTCTACAGTGACTTACAAAGGGAGCATCCTGCTCGCACTGGTTAGAGCAGTGGAGCCTCTAATCACAAGAAATGGTGATTCTCACTCCCCAGCAACAATAGCTTAAAGACCTGTACTCCTTTGCTGTTGTCAGCAAAAGCATTGGCTACGTTTGGGGGCTCCTATATGAGCAGTAGATGGGCGAAGTTGATTGGAGGGTATGAGAGGATGGTAGACTTAGGGACATAAGATCATCTATGTAGGAATGAGTGGTTGCCACCATAGTTGACGTTCACTTGTCAGGATATGCATAAATAAAAGGAGGAAAAGGTTCACTATTTTCTTAAGGCAGAGAGTATGTCCGACATTTATGTGCTACTACAAGGGCATGAGGAAAGAGCGTAACCTTCAAAGATCCTGCATGACGCAAGCTGGACTCCGGAGCTACCACTGTTAGTTTCAACTGATACATCAAAGACTGCAATCACAACATTTTCTAGTGCCAATTGCATGCTTTCCAGAATGGCCACATCCTATCACATCACACAAAAGAAAAATAAAGCACATGAGGATCTATTTTTAAATGTCAGTCCAGAGGAGGACAGGAGCCCTGAAAATCAGATGTCCAAGTCTGGATTCTAAAATTGGAAGTACTAATTATGTTTCTGAAGCAGATCTCTCACAACCTACCTTTTCAGGCCTAGAGGAAGACATCAGGCTAGTAAGGATCATGACTATCCTCTCAGAAACTTTTGTAGCAGCTATCAAGGGCTTATGGGATGCCACAAATCGAATCAGCTCTAACTGCATTAATAGTGAGGAGTCAGTATACGTATAAATCTTGTACAAAAGGAAAAATAAACACATGAAAGACTTGAATCATAACAATAAAAGAAGCCAAGCGTCAAATAAAAAATCTCAAATAATGGGGAATTCAGCAGAAGTCACAAGTTATCTTTAGAGAACCAGCAGATGACAATTATTAACAAATTAAACAAGTATATTTCTACAAAATTTAATCATATCAATGGACATCAGCAGCAGCAGGTGAATCTGGTCCTCTAACTTGGCTGCATGGCTTTCAAAAAGCCAGGTGTCTCTTCTTTTGTAGTTGTCACAGATATCATTTGATAATCTGTCGTATATACTTGGGTAATCTTGGAGAAAAACCTCTATTAGTTTCAGCCAATTAATTCACTTTATATAGCCTGATTTTCCAACAAGTAAATCTTACACGGCAAAGTTAAAAAGGATGTGCAAAGATATTAGAAAACTTCTAATTGCTTCGCCACTAAAGAAACACGGAATGAAGTTTCTGAGAGTTCATAAGAGCACATAAAACAGGTGAAAGAACTGTTATCGTCACCCGATTTGAGTCTCCTTAAAAATTGCAGAAATTGATGTAGGGCAAAAACACATTGAGTTCATCCAAAAGAAAGACATTATAAAGATTAAAGAAATAGACTTAGCAGAGGTGAGATGAAGCAAAACCTATAGAATGATGCATAATCATGGATTAAAAGTTCAGTATGCCATATGCAGAAATATTTACTCAATTCGATTAGTTCGATGCACTGTTACTCTAATACAATAATCACAGCATCTACTGGAACGTAATACATGGCACCAAGAACAGAAAATGCATAGCCGTGCACTGCAGGTGGTATATACAGCCAGAACTTCATCCTCTTTGACAAAATGCATGTGATGCACGTGCATCACAATAAATGGAAGTTTCTAACCTGAACGTTGAAGGTGCTGTGAGACCAAGTTGAAAATATAATGAAGAACAAAACAGAACACAAACATACCAGCCTGGATCGGTACTGGCTGAAGTTCCCTTTGCCCTCTATTTCATCACTCCACAATTCTAGTGGTCCCATAGGCACTGCTGTGTCAGGAGGGATCTTCTCCTTTTTAATCAGCCGTTGGAAAGATGCCACAAGCATCAAACAGAACATATCATCATCTATGAAAGCCACAACGTTTTGCTTCTCGATATCGGATGATGCTACAGAATTAGATCCCATATTGCTTGAACAATCTACTTTGGAATGTGAAGCAATCTTTGGTTTTGATAATTGATCTCGCAACAAGGCCTTATGAAACAAGAAAGATTAGATAAGTTCCAAAGTCTCTTTATTTTAAACAAAACATTACTTTGTAGAACTCGGGACATACCAACCAGAAAGTCAACGATTGAAAGTGCAAATCAAGCCTGAAATGTTGGAAGTACCCCAGCATCTGTCACACAACTAATACATAAATATCAGTTTCAAAAGATAGCTTCTCAACCAGCATTCATATAAACACCAATTCATGCCGAACGACAGACATTTTTAGTTCACCATTCTAAATATTAAGAATTACTTCATATTTATTTGACAGAGCAACCTTCACTATTCTTGATAACTCCTAGAGATAAATCTCATTGTTTGTCCCCACATTTAATCTTCACAAATAATAATTTTATCAATGAAAAAGGAAATTAAAAAAACTGACAAGCAAACAAGAGTGCAGAATACTACAAATAGGACTTAATCCAGCAAGTGCATAATGCTCTTTGGATTTAATTTTTTATCATTAGTTACTTGGGAGTGGGCTGTGGAGACCCAGAGAGCTGCTTGAGTACAGTGATTATTTCCTAGGTTGAAAGCTAGCATTTCAGCAAACAAACAACTACATAAAATAGTCAACATGAAGAGCAATTGCAATGGTCTGGTCTTTTCTTGAAGCTCGGAAGCTTCAGCAGAGAGGAGGCATGAGTGGTGAAGATAGACAAGGAAAGTTCAACTTGAAAATCTTCCCTAAGACAAGGAAAGAAAAGCAGCATACAACATATGGAATGAAAGAAATAAAAGAATATTCCATAAAAGCAAATCAGTCTGAGATAGATTCCCTCACAGAAGATTATAGGAGCAGTTGGCCAAGTATAGAGATCTTTGTATTGGAAAAAGGAGAATTAATAGTATGGGATTCAAGTGAGAAACTAGTTAACTCTAGAAGGAGCTGTGTGGGAGGCTAGTTTCCTAAGTACTTTCTGTGGTATTCATGAAAATACAGTTTACTGCTGAAAAGCCAGTACAATGACGATTGCAATGATGGTTTATCTGTATAAGTTTCAAGTTGTGGAATCCAAAAAAACGTCTTCAGTTTTAATGGGACCACCACTCCTTGATCTCTAAAATAAAAACCAGTGTCTACAGATAGAACGTACAACCAGAATTCCATTTACAGCAACTTAGTCCACAACCATCAGTGGAAGTGACATACCTGATGAAGATAAGCAGAGAGCACATTCCCATCGCTAGCTATGCAATGCAAGTTAGTCGAACCAAGGGATGTCATACTTCCACATATATGCTCCGCAAATTCAAATTCAGCATCACCAACACTGACAGAATTGGAGCTAGATTTGTACAGAAAATCTCTAGAGACATTCATCACGATGTCAACAACTTTACCCATAGAAGAATCAAATCCAGCAGACTCATCCACAGGTCTCTTCCTGCAACCCCAGATTAGGAGAAGGGGAAATCAGACCGTGTGGATTCTCAGAGGTGGCCAAAGATCTAAGACAATCACACAATACAACAAACTAACTTATTTTGGCTCAAGTTCCTACCTTGCTGAGACAAGTTTGAAGAACTCGCAAGCATGAAGCCGAAAATCTTGAGAAGAGAGTAAAAAGCCACATCTGAGATACAATTTTTCAACAAGTTATCACAAGTTTCATCTCCAGTTGGCGAAAGATCAACGACTGCAAGGATAACTATACCCATGTATTATCCCATAATTGGCAAGATCAGCCAAAGGAGCCCATTCTGCATAAGCATTAATAGCATTCAATATAGAGGACACAGCTGAAGCGTGTTGTTTTGCAATGACTAATTGTTGTCTTGCTGCTTCGTTTAAGGCAGCTCCAAAGTGTCTCTCGAGTAGCTACAACATACATGAGGCAGCTTAGGTCTAAAATCTGGTTACTCCATAAGCATCATAAGCAGCAAGTACAAACCTAAAAAAGTGGGGATGTCATACAGTGTACAGTAAAGGAAAAATTGCTGGAAGCGATTCAGTCAAGCCACGCAACAATTGCCGTCGCTGTTCACCTGTTAAATGTGCAGACAAGAAGAAGAATGAAAGCACTGCACAATACCCGGACCAGGAGTTTCATCAGGAACAAAGGACCTAACGATGCAACCAATGGAAATGGAAACTTAATGTTTTCTCAGTAAACTCAAAATAATATGGGCCAGCACTTGAAGATATGCTACCAAGAAGGTAGTTAACTCTTACACAAAGCGAATGTTTTTTTTTTTTTTTTTCCTTTCGCATGGTGAAACATATTTGAAATATGGTTTTACCTAAAAGGACACAACTCCTTCACAAGAGACTATCTTTTATACTGTTGACAAATAACACACTCCATGATGAAATAATTATTTAAGGTTTAAAGCTAAGCTCCAACTTAATAAGAAGATGTTACACCAGTTACAAGCAGATCATACTTCATGGCATTCAACACAACTAAGGTCTGACCAGTGACCATCACTAATAAACCCATCTTAGATATGACTATCCACAGCCACAAAAGCAGTCTAATCATTTGACTAGAGAATAATGTTTAACCTCTCAATTACCAGGCCATCTTATCCTAGTCGAACAGTTTCCAACTACTAAACCTTGACAGATATTATTCCTTTTAAAAAAATTAAAAAAAAATCCATCAGCCAAACAGGTCAAAAACAAAAAGTTTTCCAGAGAAAAAAATAATATCAAAATTCAAGCCATCCAACAATATAAGCTGCTTTCTATTCCTATATATTGGGCTCAAATGTTCTTAATTCCTATGGCTTTCATTGAAGAAATTGAGAGTAGATGTCGTATGTTCCTATGGACTGGGGTTGCAATAAAATCCCATAGAGCACTTGTTGCTTGGCATGATATATGCAAAAAGAAAAAAGAAGGAGGTCCGGGGCTTCGATTGATCAGCTTGTGGAACATTGCTATTTTATTCAAGAACATATGGGCCTTGGAGGAAAAATGTGACCGGTTATGGATTAAATGGGTGAGCCAGTATTATCTGAAGCATACTGATGTATGGTTTGCGACTAGGAAGAGCTCTCAAGGGTGGATTTGGACTTCCCTGCTAAAGGCTCGAGATCTTATGATGACAAGGTGTGACTCCGGCAAAATAGAGGAATGGAAGCATAATGGGTATAGTGTGAGACAAGGATATGAGGTCTTAATTGATCAACATGCTGCAGCAGTGCCTTGGAGAAGACCGATTTAGGATCCTGCCATTCATCCCCGATTTGCTTTTGTTACTTGGTTGGTTATGTTGAAGAAAATCAGAGTTCGCAGCTGGTTATATGATCATGGACTGATCAGTAACGATGATTGTCCAATGTGCTCTCGGGGTGTGGAAACTCTGGACCATCTCTTTTTTGATTGCCCCTTTGCCAAAGGCGTGTTGCAGGTACTCATGGATCGAATGAAGTTAAGGATGCGCGGTAGAACCTTCGAAGAGTGGTGGCGTTGGATGCTGAAAATTAGCAATGGATGATCTGCAGTAGCTACGATGAGACGGAAGCTGGTGGCCGTATATGTATATGAAATTTGGCGATTACGGAATATGCATGTATTCAAAGTTGAGAGTATTAGCAAGGAGAGATGTATAGATGGTATATGGGCTATGCTGAGTTTGTACGTAGAGGGGTATAGTCAGTTTTGTAATCGCTACAGTTTGAGTGATATATAAACACGCAAATTCTTCCACAAAAAAAAGCTGCCTTTACCCTCTAGATCTTCATTATGGACAGTAACATCTTCTGGAAGCCACCTCAGCATCATTGAAACCAGCTCTGCCTATATCAATACATAGGAAAGCCATTCATCTTTCAGATTGGAAGGGAAAGCATAAGAAGCTAAGAAGGAAAGGAATTTTTTTTTTAAAAAAGTAACATAACTCAGATCATGAAGTTTACTTGTATAGGGCCGGTGTGTGAAAGAGAAACGAGAGAGGGGAGCAATTCCTGTAACGAATGTATGCCTTCTCTCCTAACTATCTGCATAATGGAGGGCTAACATAACTTAAAACCGAAAATGAATGATCATGTAGAGCAGAACCTTACGACTCGTATACCTCAGCAACAAGGGCAGAAGTTTGACTCTTCAAAGCCCATTCCTGGGATGGATCGGCAACCTTGTGCATCAAATCGACTGCCATATTAGCGAAGTCTCTGCACTCTGTGGAGCTTAGTTCTTCCCATCGCTGCCTTACCAAATGCTAAACAGGCAAGAAATATATCAAATCAAAGAAAGGCATAGCCAGAGACATCATGATTCCAAAAAGTCTGGTCAAGGAACGCAAATAAAAGAAGCACTATGAATGCCAAGAGGTCATGCACCCATATCCGCATGCAACGAATGCATTAATGCATTTAACCCCAAGTTTTTAATGCACTCAGCAAAGTAATTTACGTTCTAGATTTACTGTATCCAGTGGCTAGATGTTATCAGAACATGGCTCAAGGTAGAATGTTAAGAATACAATAGCAAATTATTTTACATACTGCAAGACCTCTAAAGTGCAAAATTCTCCGGACCAGTCTGCTTTTGCTACTCTGATGGAGATCTTGGTGTTTCTCTAAAGAACTTTGTGTAAGTAGTAAGGACATATACCGTATGCAGACACTATGACTCCAGCCCTTAGGCTATATGACACTTAAGGACAGATACAAAAACCGAAACAAAACCAAATTTATCTTGGGATATAAAGAATTACAGATGTTTCTTTTAGCAACCACTAGTTGCATCATGCAAAGTTTTAGAGCCTATTTGGTATCACTTTTGTTTTCTGTTTCATGTTTTTGTTTCACTTGCTGATGAAACAGAAATATTTGTCACTGAATTCTGTTTTCCAAGCATATGAAACGAAAGCAGAAAATAAAAATAAAAAAAACGATTTTCTTTTTCTGTTTTTTTTATCTGACAGCATTATTCAAGAATCTTTTTTGTATAAAAAAAATCATTTTATTTTGTTAAGTGATTTTTATTTTCGTTACTGTGTTTTTTGTTTATGTAACTGGTTTTTATTTTCACAGTTTTAAGCAACAATACCTCACAACCCCTTAACCTATCATTTGATTCCTGCTTTCCTAAATTCTAAGCCAACAGCCCCTTCTTCCTATCAATTCCTGGGGTGGGGGTAGCGAAGCCTTATCAGACCCTCATTTCTTTGAGTCTCCTACGCCCAATGATAGCCTGAAGTTTATGAAAATGGTCATTACAATTGAAAATACCAAGCACTTTGACCATTGGGGTTTGAACCTTCCGGCAAACTCACCACCGCTAGCACTTGGAAAGCTCGTCGGTCTCCTAGCCAACATAAAGTCTTCTACTGTTTGGAACAAGCCATTCATCTGTTCCCTTTCAAGTTTACAAGCGAACTTGAATATATTTGCCCGATAACAACTCAGAGAATGGGCATACCCGAATACGGTGGACTATAAAAAATCACTTTATTTTATTAAGTGATTTTTGTTTTCATTATTGTTTTTTGTTTATGCTGCTGATTTTTATTTTCACAGTTTTAAGCAACAATACCACACAGCCCCTTAACCTATCATTTGATTCCTGCTTTCCTTAATTCTAAGCCAACAACCCATTCTTCCTATCAATCCATGGGGTGGGGGTATTGAAAGGTGTTAATAACCTAGACAATTAGCTCTACAACATGAGCAATTCAGCAATGCAAATTTATCCGAACCTGTGCTAGCAAACAGTTTAAGATACGGTGATTCTCTCCAGTTACATCCAGTGAATGAAACAATCTGAATTCAAATTCCATTAACAAGAACAGGGAAATCACAAGATGAACACTTTCAACATGGAAAGCATACAAGAGTTATCATTGAAGAAAATGAAGAGCACATGACAGACATCATTGAAGAGAACATCAGAAAGCAGCAAGACAGTATCAAAGTTGCATAAATATAATTCAACGTGTCTGCTTATTATGTGGAGGCGATCTTCATAATATCTTCAGTACGTGGGGCTCCATTGCGTGATATCACTTTCAAGAAACTCGCTAAATTATACACACGAGTATGTACAACAAACCTATTAAAATAAGAGCGTGAGACAACGGTGAAATCAAACAAGAACCTGAAGCATTTTGAAAGCATGCAATCTAATTCCAGAGGACCGCTCTTTCCTAACCAAAATGAAAGCAGTACCCGCCAAGACACGCACATCTCCATTCTTGACCTGAAAACAGAAACCAGTTGAGGATGGTTTGCTAAGTAAGCAAGAAATCATTGAAAGCATGAAGAAGGCTGAAACATATTTCAACCACAGCTAATGCTTCATGCACATTGCCATGAAAACCATATCTAAGCCTAAGCATTCCAAATTAACACAGCTGGCGATGTACCACATTATTCTGAACAGAAGAAGCACAATGCATCTAACCAACCAAAGATCAAGCATTCACTACATGTCAATTGGGCCAGATGAACCTGATCATAGTATGACGATAGCTAATGCAATTGTTCGAACGTGTTCAACCAAATGATCATCAATCCAGCAAACTAGATACTAAAACAATCCGTCACCTGGCAACCACACAGCTCAACGTGAACCAAATATCATCAAATAAATCAAAACACCCAAAGTGAAGCTTGGGAGTTAGCACATGTCAAGAGAGGACGAAGGAAAGCACATGTCAAGAGAGGACGAAGGAAACCTAAAAAGACCATGAGAAAAACCTTGAAATATGATATGACTTATCATAATCTTATGACAAATTGGAATGACGCGTCATATTCATATAGCCGGACGGGATAAAGGTTTGATTTGTTGTTGTTGTCTGTACATAGCAAATTCTCGCACAAGCATAGAGCGAATCAGGCATGCAATCAATCAATCCATCATCACAACCACTTCATACAATCCCATCCCAATGTTAAAATTTTCGAGTCACAATCCCAAACAGCAGAAGCACAATTCCCCCAAAATAAACCCTAAACACACTGCCGAACGTCAGTTTCCAACAATCTAACACACAAACACGAATCATCGTACGGTGTCCAAATACGAGACGGCGGCTCTTCGGGAATCGGGAGACGAGCTCCAGTCTAGCGCGGTGGCTATGGCGCCGGCGACATTGTTGGCCAGAGACGCCGCCGTCGTGTCTCCCATCGGCGGTGAGTGCTAGGGTTAGGGTTAGGGTTTCGTCGTAGGAAGTGATGAAATGAGGAGATGAAAGAGGAGAATTGCACGGAGAATGGTGAGTGTGCGTGGAAATCCTCCGCTGTAAAATGACTTACTTGTCTTGTCTCGTAGGAGCACAAGATATGATGCAAGCTTTGTTTTAGCATTGATCAAGGTCGGAAAGGTTTCTTTATTACTGAATCAATTTTTCAGAACCATTTAGGTGTGATGTGAGTAGTTTTTGGTTCCTAGTTATCTTGGAGATATATTCGGTGTGAAAAATATTGAATGCTTTTTGGATTAGTCATCAAATTTGTTTGATTTCACATATTCAAAGATTACTTATTCATATGGGATAGAATTACGCTATATCACATGTGAAAGGATATATTAGAAAACTACATTGAGATTTAGATTAGGAAAATCTTTGTATTTTATGTCTCGTCTCTTCAATTAACACTTGGTTTTAGGTATGAAGCATATCATTATAAATATATAATATAAATATATGAATTTTTTTAGTTGGTTCTCTATGTGTTAAGTTTTTATTGATTTATATATGTCAAAATCCTATTAGTTTACCCATGTCAATTCCTTATTGATTTATATCTGATTATTAAAAAATCAACATTATTCAGTATATGATGGATTTGAGCTAAATCATTAACTAGTATTATCAATTTGATTTAATATTAAAGACAATCAAATTGTGTCAAATCTATATATTAAAGGACCGTATCATCTATACCATTCGAGATGTAAAGGACATGATCACCGATGTAGGTCTAGCGTGTATAATTCCATCTCGTTCCAATTTGATTGTATTACTATCATCACATATTCACATGGTATATTGAAGATCACTTCAGAATTTTCAGATTATCATTTTGCATGGAACTTCAAGGTGAAGAAAAGGCGTATCATGAAAGCTCTGCATTACTATGCCAAATTGCCAATGTCCATGGCGTCAGATATATAAGAAAAATAACACATTTATGACACCTCTTATATCCCAAACAGTGGTCTAATCGTGTTCAACAGATAACGTTATTACAAGAAAAGAAAAGAACATTATAACACACTCATTAAAACCTAGAAGACAAAAACACAAATCAAATCGAGAGCCATCAGAGTGACACCAACGAACATAATCTTAACATGTTCGAGTGTTGGAACTTCCTGATTGAGCAATAGAGATCACACCAGTTATGACTTGTATATATATAAAATAAAGAATCAAGAAAATAGTTGCTGTAACGAAGGAGAGGATGGACAAAATACCGCTGCTTCAGTATCGCCAGCCATGTACCTGTGGTATCGCGTACAGTACGTCTCAAGTTGGTTGCATAGACTCAAGTGGTAGAAGATAGAACTCCGCAGACTGACCTGCTTATAAGACTTTAAATGAATCTGTGGCTTCCTCACTGTTGCCCAACTACTTCTCAACGATCCTGCTTTCCACAAGCGCCTTCACGTCCTTGGGGGTTTTGATGAGCAAGAACAAGAGAAAAACATACGTAGCTGTCCATCATGTGGTGGCTTATTAATTCTTTTCCATAGAACCATTTTTTGAAAATCGATCCGTTTAATCATGCTTTTGAATAAGTTTCGATCATCGGATTAGGACGATGTTAGACTCGTTGGAAACAATGTTTCAAGTAAATGATCATAGTATGTTAAAGTTTTCAAAATCGATTTTGGATGAATGAGAAATCAATATCCAAAGTAGCTCATGTGAAGAGGAATTCATATGGTGTAAGCTTGTAAACCACATTGGAATCTTGGTATGGAATGACATACCTCATACTCCCTTCGTTCCATAGACAACGGTTTGACCCGATACGCGGATTGATATGTGTGTTGAATTTATGTGAATTTTGGTGAAGAAAGAATATTTTTTTTGTGATAGTAGGGTTTACTGTAACAGTTGTGAGAGGAGATAATGGATGTACTGTAGCAGATGGTGACTGTTTTGATATTTTTTATATGAAAAGGTTACTAAATATGATATGTTATATATATTTTGAGACGATGTAAATAGATAAGTGTTATTTATATTAAGGAATAGAGGGACTATATAGTTTGATTAAAAATTGGTTTGAACCCCAAGGGATAGCGAATTTCGTGTGAGGGGCAGAGCCTAGGTGAGGCTGTCAAACACGCATGCACGCCGCGGGCCAGCTGGCACAATCGCGCTCACGGGTCCATTAAATATTTATTTTTTATTAAAGCTTCATTATAATTTTTTGGACCGTTGGATTGATGACTCCATACGTTGGTGGGTTAATCCCAGTCAGTAGCGATTCGACATGTCGTCCAATCTATGCGCGACATGTGTCATCGTCGTCCCCCTCTGATTTGCCTATAAAAGCAGTGTCTGGGACTACTTTCTAGAATAGAGAATCCATTCCCATTCCTTTTCTGCGTCTGTTTCTGCATTTCTCTGCAAATAGAAACCCTTCTGCATCAAACACTAGTGTCTTTCGTCGGTCAAGAGGGTTCGAAGCACTTGCTCGTACGCCGGTCTTGTGTGCTGTAGTGTTATATCATGGAGGAAGTAGTCATTGTATTTTGGGAGATGGTCCCCAAGGATCCTGAGCACCAGTGCGGGACGATAACATCTTAAGAATAGAGGGATAACACTTGTCTCGACTATATTGTTCTGGTTTATTTCGATTTTTGTATTAACCTACTAATACCATCATCATACCAAAACAGCAAGGGTCCCTAGCTTAAGCTTTTCAAATCATAGCAAGCTTGAAATAATTGTTATGAATCCAGACCCGAGAAATCGATGGATTGAATACCACAATCAAGTACACGATCAAACACAAACAAGAACTATAATGACAGCATACGAAATTTAACGTGGAAAAATTCGAACACCACGAGAAAAACCCCACAAAAAAATCGACGGATTACAACTTGTTTGTCTCTCGCAATTCACTCAATCTCATCTTGTGTTTTGCTCAAACCCTAGAGGAATAACGTGTCAAATAAATCTGATACATGGGTATTTTTATAGATCCACCAATAAAAGAGCAAAAACCCTAAAATCGAACGAGCAGCCCATTGGCCCGCATAGCCCGTGCAATCCTGCATTACCACAGGAGCCCGTGCACATCAACTCCACGATGCTGTTAGGCACGACCATGCCAACTGAGCACGGACCGGGCCCTGCACTGCTCGTCGACTTCCTTTGTAAAACAGGATCATAAGCACATCGCAATCTTTCACGACAACTGCAACAATCTCCACCTTGTTGTAAAGTGCTCAAGAATCGGTTTGAACCTCCGAAACACAAGAAGTCACCTAGATTGAGTAATCACCTCGTATCCCACCTGGGTACGATTTTGCACCCTGTTTCTTGTGATAGGGGCGCACTCTACCACAAACTCTTCATTGGGGCCCAGAGACTTCGAAGGTGAGGCTCACCACCTTCGCTTCCTTCTTCGACACCCACTTGTACAGACCAGTCTTCCTTAAAGATCAATCCTTAGTTCTCTTTGTTATCCGCTGATCTTTAGCACCTGCACTACCTATGCTACCCGAGGCCTTCATAATCTGCATCACCTGTACTCTACATCTCTCGCGTAGTCGAGAATCCTCGACCTTGACTCCACTAAATCTGATAGCCCCCTGATGGCTAACTGCATCTTCTCTATCTATAAGAGAACTCATTGAGACTGTGTCAACTGATTCATCCCTTGGCTTGTTGACACTTCAATGTTGGCTTCTGTCTTGGCTCTTTTACGACTATTCTTGAAGCTCTGTCTCCACAACTGTGTTCCCAATCAACCTAAACTGCTTATTCATCTGCTGAGCCTTCATCTTTTGGGACCTCTACATATCTTCATCACTCCATCCTTCACAAATATCCTGCAACACTTGGAATTTAACTGACCAACTGATATTAAATTTTTCCTCACATTAGGAAAAAATCTAACATCTTCCAAAATACGCACAACCCCATCGAACATTTGATCTTGACTGTGCCAATTCCAAGAATCTTGCATTTCAAACCGTTACCCATCCATATGAAACCTCTACTACTCGGCATAAACTTGTGAAAAAGATCTCTACTCTTGCTAACATGAAAACAACATCATGAATCAAAAATCCAATCAGAATTGATATCTTTTCCTGCAGTAATATCATTCTGGGAGTCTGACGATCCTGAGGCCATGTAAAGCTCTCCATCATTGTCGTGATCTCCTTCTACTACATTCGTAGACTGTGAATGTCTTTCTTTGTTCTTATTCTCTGGACACTCCATTATGTAGTGCCCCATCCTATGGCACTCGTAGCACTCCACCTGAGTCTTATCTTTCGTCCTCCTCTTCGACTTGAACCTTGCCACGAGGCCTTCTCTTTCATTGATAGGAATTGGGTTCAACTTGCTCACATCAAGCACCACAGAAGTCACATCTTCAATCTTTAAATTGTCTCTCCCGATAAGTAAGGTAGTCTTGAACGCAGAATAGGAACTTGAAAGCGACTTCAATAAGATCAACGCTAGATCTTCATCATCTATCTTCACTTCTAAACTGGTCAATTGAGTCACCAATCTGTTGAACTCAAAGAAGTGATTGTTTAAATCCATACCTTCCTTCATCATGAGATCGTTCAAATCAATCTTCAATGAGAAACGGTTTAATAAGGACTTCAACATGTAAATCTTCTTCAGTTTCTCCCACAACACTTTTGGAAAAGTCTCCGTCAAAACCTTGTATTTCACCTTTGATGCGAGACTCAAGCGAATGGTAGCTGTCGCTTTCTCCTTTATCTTTTCCCAATTTTCCTTCTTCATATCAATGAGCTTATCGGCTTTAGGTGTCATTGAAAGTCCTTACTAGACTAGGATATCCTTGATCCTATTCTGCCAGATTTTGAAATTTGTCTTTCCATCGAACGGCTCAATCTCGAACTTTATAGTATTCACCATCTTCTCGTCTGTAGAAAAAAACAGCTCCCAAAAAATTCAATCTCTGCCAGAGGCTCGATCTTTTATCAAAGATCCAATCTTTCTCTTTAATGATTCGAACTTTCCTTTGTGAGATGCAACCTGCAGGTCTGATACCACTTGTTACGAATATAGATCCGTGAAATCGATGAATCGAATACCACAATCAAGCACCAGATTAAACACGAACAATAACTGTAACGACAACACACGATATTTAACATGAGGAAACCCGAGCACCGGGAGAAAAACCCCACCAAGAAACAAATCATTAATCAACCGATGGATTATAACTTGTTTGTCTTTCTCAATTTACTCAATCTCACCTTGTGTTTCGCTCAAACCCTAGAGAAAAAAAGTGCCAAATAAACTTAATATATAGGTGTAGTTATAGACTCGCCAATAAAAGAGCAAAAAAATCGAACTTGCAGCCCATTGGCCCGCACGACCCGTGTTGCCCCGTACCACCACAGCAACTCCATGATGCTGCCATGCATAGCAATGCCAACTAAGCATGGGCTGTGCCCCTCTGTTTGTCTACTTCCTCTGCAAAATAGGATCATAAGCACATTGCACTTGTTCACGGTAACTTCAACAATAACAGAAGCCATGGCAAGTAACGAGACCAGTTGTTTATGGCGTCAGATCTATAAGAAAGACTGATATTTGTTATATCCCAAACAGTTGTCTAATCGTGTTCGACAGAGCACAATATTGCAAGCAAAGAAGATCATCCTACACACATTAAAAACCAATGGGAGATTGGCATAAAACCCCCTCCAACTTTGAGCCTGTTGCACATAAACCCCTAAACTATCAAAATTGACAGAAAACCACCTGCACTTTTGGCGTCGTTTCCATCCGTTTGAAAAATAACAGAAGTTACGACATTACCTTATTACCCCACAGACAAACCTTATCCCTTCGCTAAATTCCACACCAACCACTCCACCAACCTCCTGTCATCCTCTTCTCATCTCATTTACCATCTCATTCACTCATCTCACCAAACATCACCGAACTCAATGCGATTGTCCCTTCTTCTCATTCATCATCCCCGAGCAATGTTCAAAATACAACCTTCAGGTATTTTTTTAAATGACTTAGGCAATTTTTTGTTTATAGCATTTGGTGTTGGCTGGATTTTTTTAAATCAATATGTTTTACATAATAATCATTTTTAAAGGGATCTACATTTGGAATCCAGAATGAGAATGCTGCTGAATCGAACAACATCAACCTAGCCAAGGAATCAATGTAAGCCCCTCAAATTCAAAGCTGAATTATCTTCTATTATTTTTTGAAAAACCTATACTAAAACGTATGCCTACCAGATACAAGGATCTTAGATTTCAGGATCTCAAATGCAAGGATCTCAGTTACAAGGATCCACCAACTCAGAATCTGTGTGTGCAATTGGAAAAAGAGGTGCCAAAGAAGGGGGAGGTGCAAGGGGAAGGGGATGAAGGAGGATGAGTGTTAATCAGGGAGAAAATACAATTGCATCTGCATCTGCAACAGCTAGAGGAGCTAATGCAACAGCAAATGCAAGAACTAGTGTTGATGGTGGTATAGAAGCGAATGCCACAGCAAGTGCATCAAGGAGTGCTAATGCTCATGCTAGATCGGAAAGAAGAGGTGGAAGACCTAGATTTGGAGGTTTTGATGGGGTTCAGTTATGGGAGAAATTCATATAATTGTCCCTGTGAAGTTGAATTATGAGTGTTGATCTCATGTGTCATATTCATATGTTTTCTGTATATTATTGTAATGTTGTCAGACATGGGATGATGTTATAGATCTTTTGAGGTATTTTGATGTCAAGGTCTGTTGAAGTTGTTTTTCGCTATCCTAAACTCATGTTGAATTTTACGCAGGTTATCTTACTCTTGTTGTGATCATTTCCTAATGTAATTCAAGTGTTTGAATAAAATTAGTTCAGTTATGTGTTATATTTACAACAGGAAGTGTGTTTCCTGATTGGGTTAATATTTGATGTTTTTTTGTTCCTTGTTTAACCTGTGTCATTCCTGGTTTATGGTGTTATTTTGCTCTAAGATGGTATTGCTGGTTTATGTCAGATTTCAGGATGAAGCCAATGTCAAAATTAAGACCATGTCAGAACAAGAATTGTCAAATACATGCTCACAAAATGAATGAAGCTGGACACGATTTCATTAACAACTTTGAAGATTACATCAGTGTAGCCAAAATCAGATTGCTTGAAGGAAACAAAACGATCAGACTATATCAGTTCTTCCTTACGTGGTCAAACCAGATAACAATCAAACTGATACCAAAACAACAATCATATTCCCCATGGCTCACTTAATCAATAGAGCCAAAACACCAATGACTACAATCGAAACCAATGTCATCTTCAACATACCAACAACAATCTCCAGATTCCTCAACCTCTTTGATAGATCATTACAGCAACAATGACCACTTCCACAATTTATGACATCACCTTGAGCTGTCTTTAGACCAACAGCACTCGGGTTGCACCATGAAAAATACCCACAATCTTCACATTTGAAGAATAATTTTCCTTTTGTGTTCAATGATTTCTGCACAATACGAATTAGAAGCACCTTTCTACAACGACAAAATTTGGCGTTGTAAGAGGCTATAATCTGCGGCATCTCCAGTGCTCGATTGGATTGAGGTACTCATGATATCGATTGATGTTTTTTCGATGGGAAAATGGCACTAAACAAGGGTTGAAGGTTGAGGTTTGAGAATTGAGGAAATTGAAAGGGTTTTGGATTTGGTATAGGGGATGGATGAATGTGGATGAGATTGTTGAATATATGATTGTTGATTTGCACAACAAGGGTATAATGCTCATGAAAGTATCACTCCTAATCTGGTTTTTTTAAATACCCTAATACCTTCCGTTAACATGGATGTGGAAACTAACAGTTGCACTTTAGTCTAAAGTTTTGATCGTTTTCTGACAATTTTGATAGTTTAGGGGTTTATGTGCAATAGGCTCAAAGTTGGAGGGGGTTTTATGCCAATTTTCCAAACCAATAGACCAAAATATAGGTCAATACGAGAGCGATCAGTGTGACACCAGCGAACGCAATCTTAACATGTTCGAGTGTTGAAACGTCTTGATTAAGAAATAGAGATCTCACCGGTAATGGCTTGTAATGGCTTGTATAAAAAAAAAGAATCAGCAAAATAGTCGCTCTAACGAAGGGGATTATTGCCCAAGGATGGGCAAAATACCACTGCTTCAACATCGTCATGAACCTATAGTACCACGTATCGTACGTCTCCAGTTGGACGTATATAGTCTAGTAATAGAAGTCGAAACTCCTCCACATACTGACATGCTAATAAAGTCTGTTGAACACATTCACGATTTCCTCACTGTTGCTCAACCAGTTAGCAATGATCTTGCTTTCCACTAGCATCTCCGCTTCCTTAGGAGTTTTGATGAAGAAGGAAAAGAGAAAAACATAGTCAACAATGTAGGAGTGCATTGAGTGGTGGCATTGCTCATATGCCATGAGATTCACAAATAAAGATTTGACATGAACATCTATCTTAAATAGTGGTATCCCGAGATTGCCTTCATCAAACTTGATTTCGAGCAAGGATTGCCTATAAAATCTGACTCCGGCTTCTTTCAGTTCCGAGATGCTGACACAAAATCATGTTTGTCTTTTTTGGGTTTGATCATGAGGAGTTCGTGGCACAGAACAACTTCTGAATAGATCAACAAAGTGGTTGATCTCAGTTATGGAAAATGTCAATATAAGGTGGAAAAATTTACAGGTCATATTTATGAATTCATCCGGATGCTTCGGTTTGGATCACATAGTTATATAGTTCTTTTAGGATGAAAAGGGACAATTGGTTCTCTAATAGCATAAAATAACGAGAGACTCGATTGATGAACCCTGACCTTGAGAATATTTTATCAGTTGGTTCCCTAGAATGAACTTTGTTGTCCTTCAAGAAAGTCTAGATTATGAATGCACCATCAAGGAATACCATTTCTATGAATGCATCCTCATTAAGTCTATTAAACCTCTAGGGTTCCATCTCAAAATTAATTGACAATGAAAGGAGTAGCCCAGGATCTATATATGTTGTTATTTTGAGCTCCCAAATTTCAATGTTGGTTACCTTCTTAACACGTCCCCTCGCACGAATGTCTCTTTTTGAGTTTGAATCATGGACATATATTTGGGTGGCACGAAGTGTTGGGACGTTGGGGTTTTTGGGCTCTGATATCATATTAAACCTTTGTGGTTTCATCTCAAAACTAATTATCAATGTGAGAAATAGCCCATGAACTATATATGTTATTAATTTGAGCTGCCAAATTTCAATGATAGTTATATTCTCAACAAAGTCTGATAGTCTCATCGTAGTATTGACGAGTTTCGTATTCGTGTTCTTTAATCACACCAATGCAGCCATTTAGGTCTTTGTTGCTTGCTTGGTTTCTAAGAGCCTGAAGGTATCTCAGTTTTTGCTCCTCCATTGGAAGTAACTCAGGATTCCCATAATGATTTGGCCCGATAGATGTTGAGGATATGTGGTGAATTGAGTTGCTATCCACATCGACCGTGGAGAAAGAAAAAGAGTATAATATATATCTGAACTACCCACATCGATCGTGAAGTATTTAGCTTAAGATTTTGGGTTAACAGTTGGGCTCAATTCACATTTCTATTCTGTTCAGGCTCAGTTTGGGTGTTGAACTCTCCTCTTGGGCTCTCCCCCCTGAATCCCTACAACTGGCATCAGAACCCATGGTCCGTTTGACCGAGTGAGATAGGTCCGAGTGCTCAGGAAGCAGTAAGTGTTGTTGTGTTTGTCGCTCCGCAACAAGAGGGGACGGACAATAAGGCCTGAAGTGCAGTTAGGGTTGACTACTACATTGGCTTGGTGAAAAAGTACATACCTCTGGGCCCTCAAGAGGATTGATGAAAATCCACGTAGTTCCCATAATGATGAAAAAGTTCACAACGAAGTATGATAAAAATTCCTAGCATGTGATGGCCCGAAGATGGTGGGTGAAATAGGCCCACGGGTTCAGGTTCAAGTGGGAGTTAATGATGTGAATGAACTCATACGTAAGGGAGAGATTACTAAGGATATGTGGTTAGTTTAATTGCTACCCACATCAACAGAGATTGCTGAGTATATGTGATGAGTTGATTTGCTATGCACATTGACCGTGATCATATGTGTATTCTGTTCAGACCCAGTTTGGGTGTTGGACTCTCCTCTTGTGCTTTTCCTCTGAATCCCTACAATAGAGACCGCCCTTGGCGTGTATTCTTCATCATTTTTCGTACCAAGATGTTCCGCGACTCTGTAGATACACGGGTTACTCGACAACATAGTCAAACCCCTCAGCTTTTCCTCAACAGAATCCAGTATTTGCGAAGAGCTTCCCATAACTTGATTGTCCTCTTGCGTTGACCAAAACCATGCCACAAAGTTACATATGCCATATACATACTAGACTAGCTTCAAGGGGCAGTAAGCTGGTTAGGTTTAGAACCATAGCAAGCTTTCAAATTACAGTAAGCTGGTTAAGTTGAAAACAAAAACCATAGTAAGCTTCAAGATAGTCTCGATTACAAATGCACTATCAAGGAGTACCATTATTATGAATGCATCCACACTAGTTGTGATATTCTCTGCATAGTATTCACGAATCTCGTATTCGTGTTCTTCTATCACACCAATGTAGCCACTTAGGTCCTTGTTAATTGCCTGGTGTCTAAGTTCATGAAGATACCTGAGTTTCTGTTCTTTCATAGGAAGTAACTTAGGATCCCCACGATGAAATGGCCCGATCGAGACAACCATTGGCGTGTACTCTTCCTCCTTTGTATTTCTAAGATGTCTGGGGACTCTATAGATGCACGACTTTTCTGACAACTTAGTTAAACCGTTTAGCTCTCCCTGAACAGTATCCAGTATGCTTTGCGAATTGCTTCCCATAACTTGATACGCCTCCTGCATAGACCAAAAAAATTGTCACGATATTACATATACCTTACACATTCTGGATCATCTAGTGGTCCTGAACCCTTGATGATATGCTCAGCTCAGCCGCTATATAAACAACATTATAACATGAAAAACTAGGTAAAAGAGACGGATAAAATGCAGCGACTCTCAACCTCACTTTTTGCGTCTGGCGACAGCAAGCAGGCACACTGAACTATATATACAACAAGTCCCTGATTCTCAACTACATATGGTTGCCAAAAAGTTATTCTAAAATCCAAATGCAAACAAAGATATCAAATTAATCATGAGCGAACAATGTTACTAGGCAAAAAATTTCCCTCTTTCCTTCAATCATGCAAAAGCTTCCTCTTTGGCAGGAAATCGTTATCTATAATACCAGCTTTTGCTATTTGCGTAAAGTGTTCTAGCTACAATAACAGCGAAGAACCTCGAGACAAAAGGAAGGAAATCTTAGTTACATAAGGGGCAGAAATTTTTACAGTCTAGGGTTTGCCCTTGCTTTGAGCCTCAGACAAGCTGCGACAAAATCATCGGTCAGATTTCAATACAAATATGACTATACCCGGATATCAAAACAAAGTAATGATATGATCACTATGTTTATATCATGAGTTCTGAGATTTTATTTTATATTAAATAACACTATTAACTTCTAACAAAGAAAACCTTCCAGCAAGCTCGGTCTTTATGGAAATTTTGAGATTCCTCTTGATTTCCAGAAGTACCCTCTTTTGGTTATTGAAGAATGCAATATAAAGTGGTTTTACCATTTCACTTGGCTTTGCAACTGCAGAAAATCCTTGAAGGGTAAACAAAATATCGATGATTCTCCCATGCAAGAATCGGATAGACCATACACCTGAAGACTGAGCTTTGCAGTACGAAGAATATGAGAAAGTACCCTCAGGCCTCACCCTTTTCCTCGTTGATGATGATTTGCTCACTTCGATGACAGCTGTGACTGTACATTGCTTGAGCTATGGTCTTGGAACAACGCGGTCTTTTTCATGCTGAATACACCAGTTTGCTAAGATCTGCATAGATAAAAGGGGTCATTGAAAAGTCTGATCGTATTGTATGAAAATCTCAAGCAAATGTAGAGCAATCACCTCTTGATAATGGACGATTTTGGTTTTTCTTCCGAGCCTGTAGCCGTAACAATCTAATTGACCTTGCAAGACAGATAATGAAGCATAGCATGGAGGCTACAATAACCACAACAAAAGAAAAACAAAAACAAGCCTTTTATCTTTATATGATGTCGGCTATGTGAAAACTGCAATTAAAGCTTGCAAATTCAACATTACGAAGGATTATGTCCGGTAATCAACTCTATCACAAATCTGCACTGATGGTTGAAGATCCATCACGGATCTTGACAAATTCATATTTGAGATGGAACCTTATGGAAACTTGAGATTCAATTAAAATCAGAAAATGAAGGGTAGGATTGTAAAAGTGAATACATGATTGTGCAAACAACGAGCAATGCACTACAGAATTCCCCGAACTGCTAGAACCGGCAAACAGAATACAAATCCGATCCTAATCTTGTGCCATTGACATTCTCAACGATGAGAGACAGGCGCAACTGTGATCACATTGACTCATTTACACTCAATATTAACATCCCTTGAACTGAATCCGTCACACTTTCTCTGCCTCATTCAACCTTTGATTTTTTCCGGAGAACCATCATCGAACCTAAACAATAAGGGTCCCTAGCTTAAGCTTCACAAATCATAGCAAGCCTAACATAATAGAAGCCATGGTAAGTTCAGAAACAAATTAGAATTTTGATGTCATTCAACACGACACTTCCAAGGACAAAGATCAGGTAGTATAGAAGCTCTTGCAGCACTTGCTGGCGAGCTTCATACACCCAAACAGTCCTGTAGTTATGTTTCACAGTGTACAGTAGCGATGGATCGTAGTACAAGCATTGAACAACCCTATGAAAACCCAAGAAAAAAAAAAAAGAAAAGAAAGAAAGAAAGGCAATGTGAGAGCATCGAGAAGCAGCATGGGCTGGGCGTGATAGCAGCAAACTCCACCTCGATATGTTCATCTGTTAGAACTTCCAGATTGAGTAACGGAGATCACTCCTGTTATGGCTTGTATGAAAGAAAGAACCAGCAAAAGCATCGCGGTGATAAAGGAGATCCACGCCCATGGATGGCCAAAGTACCTATGCTTCAGCATCGCCAGGTACCTATGGCATGGCAACTTATAGAACTTCTCCAGTTGGTCGCAAAGATTCGAGTAATAGAAATTGGAACTCATGATATTAACCTCCTTGAAAAGGCTCTTGAACACATCTGCCGCTTCCTCGCTGTTGCCAAGCCAGTTCACAATGATCTGTCTATCAACAAGTGTCTCCACGTCCTTGGGAGTGTTGATAAGGAAGTCCAAAAGAGCAATGTAGTCGATGATGTAGGAGTCCAACGAGTGATGGCATTGCTCATATGCCACAAGATTCCTGAAGAAAGATTCGGTACCATCTTGTAGCTTCAATTGTGGTATCTTGAGAATGCCTTTATCATCAAACTCGATATTGATATCGAGCGAGGAGCTCGAGTTTTTGACGATTTTTTCGAATCTGACTCCAGCCTCTTGCAGCTCCATGACACGGGCACGGAACTCAATTTTTCCTTTTCCTTTTTCTCTGGGATCACGAAGAGTTTGAGGCAAGGAGCAAGTTCTAAATAGATCAACAAAATGCTTGATGTCAGGTATAGATACGCTTGGCTCGACCTTGAAGAACATAAAGGTCATAGTTCGGAAGTATTCACTTGGTCTCTTCGGTCGGATCACTAAGTTATATAATTCTTCCAGGATGAAAAAGGGCAATTGGTTCTCTAACAGCTTCATATCACGAACGACCTGACTGATGAGCCCTGGCCTCGAGAATATTCTGTCAGTTTCTTCCACCTCATGGATGCGATTGTTCTTCAAGAAAGTCTCGATTACGAATGCACTATCAAGGAGTACCATTTCTATGAATGCATTCTCGCTGGTTGAGATCTTCTCAGCATAGTATTCATGTATCTTGTTTACGTGTCCTTTTATCACACCAACGTAGCTGGTTAGGTCCTTGTTGCCAGTCTTTTCTAGAAGAGCATGAAGGTACCTGACTTTCTGCTCCTCCATTGAAAGTAACTTAGCATCTCCATGATGTAATGGCCCGATCGAGACCACCATTGGCGTGTATTCTTCCTTGTTTATCCTGCGCAGATGTTCTGGGACTCTGTAGATGCACGAGCTGCTCGACAAACTAGTCAAGCCCATCAACTTCTCCTTGACAGAATCCACTACCGGTGAAAGGCTTCCCATGATTTTATAGTCCTCCTGCTTAAACCAAAACCATGTGCAAAATTACATATAACTAATACATTATGAACTAGCTCATACTGCTGATATAATTTCGTAAATTATCAGCTTAGCAGCTAAAAAAATTGTAACATGCAAAAATATCATGCAACTTACAAGAGGTGGATAAGTTGCAATGAGTCCGGAACTGTAATTCTGGGTCGGGCTAGAAAAGGCTGAAATTCTCAACTTGTGTACAACAGAGCCAAAATCCTCAACTACATATATGATATACCACAGGCAATGCCCAAAAGTTATTCTAAAACACATATGCAAGCAAAGTAACACATATGCAAGCAAAAGGTAATTAGATAGAACAGCTTTCCCCTTTCCTTCGAGTATGCAAGCTTCCACTTCAACGGAGAATCATGGTACAAAATACGATAAAGGGCGGGGTAAACACAGAGCAAACTTCACTATTTGTAAACTAGTTCTAGCTACAATGTCACCAGTCGAGGACCTTAGGTAAACGAAATAAAAATCAGTAAAAGAAAGTTAATAAAATTTTTGTCGATCCCATGTGATAGGATAAAGGCTTGTCGGTTTGGTTTGGTTTGGTTTGCTTTAAAGTACATAAAAAATTGTCTGTTGTGGATTTTCCCCTTAGGGTCAGGACTTAAGCCAGAAACTAGCCATCGAAAATCATTACTAAGGATCCAATAAAAAATGCACACAACCCAAAATTAAAACAGAATAAATCAACGGTCATCTGTACATCATGAGTTATTACATCCACGATTGTATCTTATTACTATTAATTACTGACAAAATGGTCCAACCAACTCCGACCATTTTTTATTGAAGAATGCAATGAAAAGCTTACCATTCCACTTGGCTTTGTGAAAGCAGACAAGACTTGAAGGATGAGCAAAGGATGAATCCACGATGCTCCCAGGAAGGAATTGAAGAGACCATATATCTGAAAACCACGCTTTCCAGTACGTAGAATACAAGAAAGCACCCTCACACTTTTCAGTCTTAATCATGATTCAATCACTTTGAGGGCAGCCGTGACATGTACATTGCTTGTGCTACGGTCTTGGAACAATGTGTTCCTATTCATGCTGAGATCTGCAGACAGACAAGGGGGTTATTGAACAGTATGATCGCATTGTGATAAGATCTTAAGCAAATAGAAAGGAATCACCACAAACTCTGTTCTTTTCCTCGTTCCTGTATCTGTATCAACCCGGTCACAAGAGAAGTGAGCAGCAAAGCACCGAGACTATTTTATTGAAGATTGCGAATGAAAATTGTGACATTGGACATATATTTGAGAAGAGAATCCTATGAGAAGTTAGGATTCGGATAAAATTATAAAAAAGAGAAACAATATCAATCTGAATACATGATTCTGCAAATAGCACAGCAATGCACTAAAGGCATCCCTAAATGGATGAATATAATACGTCTGTTCCTGATCTCCACGCCATTGGCAGTCTCACTATGGAAGGTAGGTGTACTGACGAAGCCAGTCGAAGACACCCTCATCTACACTAAATACTGGTTACTCTCTTGAACAGGACCTGCCAGTCTTTCTCTAGCTCCTTCATCCTTTATCCTTCCCGCAACACCTTTATCAAACAAAACCAAAATAAGAGACCAAGCTATATCTTAAGCTATGCAAACCATAACAAGCTTTCAAATTACAGAAGACCAAGCAAGCCATTACAGGTGAGGCTGGTGAATGTGATATCATATTGATTGTAGCGCCAAATGTCAACCTTGCGCAGGGGCCATCCTAAGCGCCAAATATGCAAATAACTCTTAACTGGAACCAGCAATATTAATCCGTTGCATCTAAGTTAATTCTTATAGCCTTTACCATCAACACCTAAAAGTGCCTTTGTAAATTGTAACAGCTCTACCCTTGAAGAACATACATTGCATACTAGTCCAGAAACATCTATAACTCACACATCATACTCGGGTCTATCATACTTGGGTCCAATTACAATGCTTCAGAGTTCAGCTAAATTATTTCACTTTTCATCATTCTTTAAACCAAGCTCACCTTTACATTTAGTTGAAAAGTAGGAAATTTAAAAGTGATGCTAGGATTACATTAACTAGGACATTTCAAGTGATTAGCTTGTTTCCTTGCCAGCAAAAGTCACACTTCCATGAGACAGTTTTGCCTTCCATGTAACTTTATATTGGTCAGTCTTATAAATAAGGAGTTCGACCGCACAATCATTTTATTCTCCTCTCTAACTTCTATTCTAAAAGCAAACTAATACCTTATTACATACAAGAACTCAAAGATATTACAAAAGAAAATTTTGAAAAAAAATAAATAAATACTTTTTGTATCTCTTCTTAGAGCCACATGGACAGAGTGCATTGCGACTAATCTGACCACTCTTTGCCAGATTCGACCGGGCAAGATCCAAAGGTGTCGATCCCATCAACTTTTGCACCTGGAAAGCAACGGAAAGAGATGATTAATAACTAATACGCGATCACTCTCATGTGACATGTCTAACAATAATATAACGTCTGTGTTGAGTGTGTTAGACGTGAAAACCGACGGGTGACTGCACACAATCCAGCATTTAAACAAAAGATCAAACATCTCATTGAGAAGAAACTACATCTTCCGAAAAGCACTAATATTTAGTCGAAGGGGTTCAAATACAATAGCCAAATTAGACAGCGAACAAGAGAACGACAATTAAGTTATAGCATTGAGGAATGAGTACCTCGGCCATGCTTTTAGGCAATGGTTTGCCTTCCTCCTGTAACTTCTGCATTTTACTTTGGGCCTCTTTAACCCACATAAACTTTGCCAAGGTATTCTCAATGTCAGCTATAGTGCAGTTGCACTGCTTTGCTGCCTCTTGCTTTTGACTGATTTTGAGATTCTACAAAGAAGTCATAAACATGCATGATTCATATATTGCTGAAAAGCATTATGTCAATGCTTCAACACATAAGCAATCAGATTGCACAGGATTCCCGGGTCTCAACCTTCTAGCACCAAACAGTGGAGGGCAATCCAGCTTCAAGAGTTCAAGATAATATCTAATCCAGCATATAGTAATTGCATCAAAAGAAGTCAATCACATAATCATAGTGAAAATTCAAGCAACGTTGCAATATATTGTGAAAGAATGCAGAGCATTATTCTATATAACAATATCATGATTCATATTCCCAACTTATTGTTTAGTGAGTCCCTTTTTTCCCATGGGTATAAAGTGATAGCCTCTTGATTCTGGCAATGCCTTTTTCATTTCACGTTGTTCTTCAACAATAAACCTACCTAAATTGGGGATTTTTATCCCGTCCCTACCCGGTCCCAAATCCGGATAAAATGATGAGGATTGTGCGTTAGATAGTCGCCAGCCAACACGTAAAAAGTCTCGTTGAATCTCTCAATATGAATATGATGACTTGTGAAAATTTTCTTGAGACGTACCTCAGCAGTGACGCGTTGCACGGATGAGTGTTTCGAAAAATGAGCAAAGGCCGCAACATCGACGCCCGGATGTAGTGAAAATTGAGCGAGGGTTCTAACATCACGGACAGATGCGGTTAAAGAAGTTAGTCAAGAAAAATAGAGTTCGTTTAACTAATTTGAATATTGGGACCTTGAATGGAAAACTTTTTGTAATGTCCCGAAATCCGACATGCCCGACACGTGACGTTATCCCGTCATACACCCAGTCCATGACAAGATCAATCAACCCAAACGGGTTTGTAGGTATAGAAGTTAAGGAAAGTCACCTAATCAACACAAATTATAATTCCAGATGATAATATGCAATTCCGATTATATTATAATGTTATGTTGCCTACAAGTGGTTCCAAACGAGCATTTATTACATATCGGACAATGAGGTAAATAACTATATGTATAAAATCTCACTCTATCGTTCCCCTTTGCCTTGTGATGGATGTGCAAATAAAATACATAACCGTGGGCTAAAAGCTCAGCAACCAAAATCTATGTATTCGATTTGTAAGGTACTCCCTCGACTACGACGATCGGTGAGTACCTGTAAAAAATTTTCTAATAACCGTAGGAAAATATGGATGTCGTATCAAACCCAACACATATTAAAAGCATAGACGTCATTGTTCTCTTTTATATTCTTTTTACTTTCTTAACCATCACAAGTCCGTGTCCCAACATAAAGGATAGAACTCAAATGAGGACAAAAGATGAGAGATTTTTTAGACATAAACACTGATCTGGGCCAAGTTCTCAGTCACACATCATCCACCGAAATCATTTGAAAATCTGTTGTCTTTTGTGAAAGTGTTTCTGTTTTTCATAAATACTACGCATGGTTTGGGTTCGCGGCCCAAAACCACTACGTCTCTTGCGTGTACTTTGATTTGCTAAACCCTCACTTACACGCCGAAGGTTCCCCTGCAGGGGACAGTCTTACACCCAATCGGCCGATGTTTTGGACCGCGACTTCTTGTCGCTGCACATACGAAGAGAACCACACCTATTCTCTTACTAGCTAGATTTAACATCTGACCCAGTCATGTCTACTTTGAACGCTCTTAGAGCCAAAGAACTCGATCCCGAAGGACTCACTATACGACCTCATCGACGACAACGGATTTGTTCGGTTATCATTAGTTTGTTATTATATTTGTTGTAGTGTTTCTTAAATCTCGATTCCCCGCTTAATATGAAATATGATATATAACACATATTCAGAGTATAAATAGCATATGAAGCTTGTACAGAAATCACATACAACGCATTCAGCTCTTCAGTCATGCCTTAACTTAAATTCTAGAAAAACAATCCCAATCATGTAACTTGTACGTTTAAGCCATGTCGGTCTACTCTTGAGTTATAATCATGATATTAAAAACAATTATTCATATTCCCAGTTATACATCAGCAAGTTTAAGTATCTCGATTTCCCCATGAACATAACCTTAATGTCCCCTAATATTGGTTATCAATATTCTTACGTCCTCTTACACAAATCCCATAATTAAACATAATCAATGTTTATACACATAAATCGCATTAATCACGCATAACACACATAAGCAAGCATAGCCACAATCATCCTATCGCATCCATAACCACCACAGTAGTCCTATCGCATCCTCACATAACCATCACAGTGGTTCTACCGCATCAAAACATAATCATATAACCTTCTTTGTCATTCTTTCTCATACCAAACCCTCCTTTATACATAGACATAAAGACCTCGTCAACCCGACGCTCTAATCTCAATGACAACACATCAAGACCACATAAAATAAACGACTCGCCACACAAGTCCTTACATATTCGTCACATCCTCGCAACGTTACAAACAAAACATATAAGTACAACCCAAGCCATCTCAATCACTTCAAAATCAATTCAACCCAACACAAGCATATCCCTATAGTTCTCTTATCGTCATTTTCATTCCTAAGCTCGTATATAAACATAAACCCAACCCGACAAGCTCGTCATCCCGACGATCTAACCAATCACAAACACATCAATGCCCCATCGGCATCTCCACGTCCCTTCCTTGAATCCCAACAAGCATTTCCCATCCACCACAACCATCAATCATGAATAATTCACATCGCATACACACAAAATCACATCCTCGCCAACCCGACGGTATCACATTAACAACCACCCATCACAATCCTGCATTCAAACACACATTTTACAGGCATTCAAAGAAGGTTTAGTGGTGGTTACCTCCCCGGTGAATTATTCGAAGCAAAACATGGGACGAGACGACGAGGACGATCAAACGAAGCGTCGGATCGCGCCGGGCCATACCGGGCAAGGGTCGGGCTTGCTAGGCCGGGGTCGGGCCTGTTGTCCGGGCTCCTGGGTTATCGGGTCGACGTCGCTGTCCGGGTTCGTCACGACGTTGGGCTGCATCGGGTCGCTGCTTGGCCTGCTCTCTGGCTTGCCGCGGAGCCGTACAATCGGGCCACTGCCGGGCTTGCTTCGCAAACAAGCCGGCCGCCGGGCCATGGCTGGGTCGTTGCTGGGTCGCCACCTCCGCTGCTGCTGGTGGTCCGACGGTGTCTTGGTGGCGTGCGGCGGCGGAGCTCAATGATGAGATGGTTGCACAGCGGCGACGATCGGCTAAAGCTGCAGGCGGCGTCGGCTTGCGGCCTGGTGGTCGAAGCGGCCTCGTCCGGGCTCGTGGTGGCCGGATCTGGCACGTGGGTGGCTGAATCCAAGCTCGCCCGGGGCCGGGGAGGATGATGACAGCGGCGCAGCTTGGTGGCGATGGCGGAGCTCGATGGTGATGACGGCGCGCGGCGATGTACGGCTGTGGGGGAGAGGAAGCCGACGACGACGGCTTGTCGCGATGACGGCGGCTGCGGTTGGTGGGGGTTGTTGGCGGTGATCGGTGGTGGGTGAGGTTTGGTGGAGGTGGTGTTTGGTGCGGTGGTGTTTGGTGGAGGTGGTGTTTGGTGCGGTGGTGTTTGGTGGTGTCGGGTGAGGAAGGGGAAAATGCAGTGGGGGTTTGGTTAGGGGTGTGATTAATCCACCCCTCAAAACGTCTCACAGACTGTATTTATCCGTGTTTCGTATAATTTGTCTCTCGATAATTAATCGTTATCGATTTAATTATCTCAAATATTTCATAATCATGTTTCGTTCAATTATCTCAAATTTTCAAGCTTAAATCTGTATCT
>JAOVYX010011093.1:0-33403 GCA_035668315.1 Drosera spatulata | reverse complement strand
ACATTTTCTGCTCATGCTATTGAATCAACTACAATGTCCAATCTCTATAGACCTGTTATGGCCGAAACCTATGTTTATAACTATTCATGCACTTTAATGGCAGAGATGGATAGGAACACCATGAAGTGGAGCTACACACTTAATCCCCTCATGGATTGGCGCAACTCGAACTACAATCCTATCCAGGCCATATAAAGTCTCTCTATGCCACATCTAACACATGAATCCTCTTTCTCCAACATGCATCCCTAAGGTATCCTCAATGATTGTTAAAGTTTGATTGTGCTGATACTTTACAAACTACTCTTGATAATTTGGACTTTCATCTTCAATTTTGGCCATGGCAATATGACATCATGTCAAAGCAAGTAGCAACAAGGTTTTATTCCAAAAAGTCCCCTACGTCCAATCGCAATCAAAAAGTTAAACAATTTATCAAGTTTGGATCGTTTAAATGATGATCAATGATCCATGTCGTCGACCCGATGATACACTAATCAACATACATACATACATAAATGTAATGAAATATTATTTGGTAAAAAAAAGGAAAATTATGAATAATTGACCTTGGGAAAGTGTGGCCAGAATATGGGGAGTGGCCCGAATCCGGGCAGTGGCGTGGTGGCGATGTCGGTGGCGGTGTTGCCAGGCCGGCTGAGGATGGCGGTGTTCGCGTCGGTGGTGTTGGCAGGCCGGCCGAGGATGGCGGTGAGCGTGGGTGTTCGCAATGGGGAGAGAGAGGACGACTGCGCGTGGTGGCGGTGTTGGCGGGACGACTGCACGTTGGCAACGAGGTCGGCCGGCGGAGGATGGCAGGGGATTGTGGCGGCGATGGGGAGAGAGCGGAGGAGAGGAAGAGGAAAAAGGAAAGGGAAGGCGGCGGCTGGTGAAGTTATACACTGAACTTTGCGACGGAATACCTAGTTCTGCGACGGTATCCGTCGTAAATTTTCTTATTATGCGACGGATCCATCGTAAATAACATTTATATATTTAACAAAAATTTATATATATCGAAGTAAAATTATATATATTATTTAATATTAAACGACAGATTCCGTCGCAAAATATATATTTTGCGACGGAATCCGTCGCAACACATTAATTCTACGACGGCATCCGTCGTAATAATGTAATTATTAAAATTCATCAAAACCCTAAAGCTAAAGCTAAACCCTAATCCTTAACCCTATATCCGAACTTCAAAACCTTATATTCATCATCCAAATGTCACTATTTAAAAGATAACAAATAATCCAAAGATTAATTACGCTACCACTTATGTCTTATACATCTTTAATATATTTACAATTTTCAGTCGCTAAATTAATGAAAACTTTTCACATGAAATGCATTGAAACGCATACAAAACTTTTAACTTGTAGTTATCTTAATTTTGCAGAATGATTTCAAACTTTAACATGTAACATTATTATTTTAAACGTAAAAATCATTAATTGAATTTTTCTTAATACCTATGACGGAATCCGTCGCTGAAATTGACATTCGCGACAGAATCCGCCGCGTTAATGTAATTATTAAAAATAATCCAAACGCTAAACCCTAACCCTTAACCGTATGGACGAATTTTAAAACCTTATATTCATCATCTAAATATCACACAAGAACATAAATCATCTATATCATTATTTACAATATAACAAATAATCGAATTATTAATTATGCTACCACTAATGTCTTATATATCTTTGATACATTTACAATTTAGGTAAGCTAAGTTAATTCATAATATATAATATGAAATTTTATTAATGAAATATTAATGAAATTTTTATTTTATTACACACTTCGGCATATTTTTCCCGAACAACCTTAAACGTAACATCGTATAATAAAATTTTTCTAAGTGTACTACGACGGATCCGTCGCAGATATACTTTCTTCACAACACTTAGGAAAAATTTGGGGAAAAAAGTTTGCATAAAGCGTGATTTTGCGACGAAATCCATCGCATAGACTTAATTCGCGGTTAATATTTTTTCATAATTTTTGTCTATGTATATGTGCGACGGAATCCGTCATAGTTTTGTTTTATGTTTACGACGGACATTGACTTTCCGTCATAATTTTGTTTCTTTAATTTTTGTTTTCTCATATTTTTTTTGCTACGGATCCGTTACAGTACACAACGTTTTGCGACGGAAAGAATCCGTCGTAATTTTTTGCCGTCATAAAATCGCCTTTTTTTTGTGGTGGCCAAGCTCTACTTTCATCACCACAACATCTCAAACGACAACAAATGATGATCTCAATAGATCCAAAAAATGAAACACCGTGCTCAACCTTCACACTTATAGAAGGACTCACGTATTATGTGTCGTTTATTAATTCTCATTATATTTCTTTTATTGACACATGTACAATCAAGGTTTTTATTACCATGTTTGTGCCATATAAGTGTTGTTTGTATTTAATATCCCGAGATGATAAATAGTTATCGTGAACTATATTCTAGCATCCAGTTCAACATAATCACAAGATAATCTTATGAATTCCTTATTTTCCTTATCATCTTTCTCTTGCGACATGTACATTAACAATATATATACAAATATACAGAATCACCTATCATCAGCTCCCCCGCTGCCTAGTCATCCGTCGAGAACCCAAGACACACATAAATCTCAAATAACAGCTATATCCTTGATGTCTCTATCTTTTTCACAGAAAAGGAAAACATAGTGCAAGAAACTGTAGCAAGTTGAAGTAAATGATGATAACCAATATATCCTCCTTTTTACTTCCTCTAAACATTATAAGCTTTCATACATATCCTAGGCATATAGTTTCCCTTAAACCCATGACTCACAACAGTTACACCCAAGGCTATCAAATCCACACACACTGTCCTTCATAACACCACACCTCATGCACAATATAATGTCAAATATACCCACATCACTTATAGCCCCTGCCCTACTCACATCATCATCACACTAACACAACACACATACAGTATGACCTCAAGGCACACACAAACAGCTCTCCCTTCACACACGGTTCCATTTTCCAAACCTTTGAAATCATCTCACCCATCACAAGGCCATTGTTCACACATCAACACAAGCACACCGCAGTGTATTTACCTCATGCACAAAGTCATGCTCACAACACAAACAATCATGCAAGGGAAACGTCATAAACCGAGGGACGAGAACGGGGTTAGGTTACCTCCCCGGTGGGTATCCTTTTACGCGCGAAGCAAGGAGAGCAACAGAAAGAAGACGACAACACTCTCGGGCCTTTTGGGCCGGGCTCGGGCCCGTCCATCGCTTCAGGGCCGCGTCGAGCTTACTGTCTTGGGTATTGTCCAGCCGCTGTTGGGGCATTGTTTGGCCAACATCGGGCCGTTGCCGGGCTGGGCCTTGTCGGGCCTGCTACCGGGTTGGGCCGCAAACGGATCGCTGTCGGGCTGGTGCTGGTTGACCCGACATGTGGAAACTATTGGTCGTCGTCCTACCCCAGCTGGTGGTTCCCAACAGTTGGTCATCATTGGTGTTGCTTCCGACGAGTAAAAAAGAGGGTCGGGGCCGTGCGAACTTGATGGCGAGTCTCCGAGGTTGCCGTTTTAGCTTCAGTGTCGGGGTATCTCTGACAAAGCTGCTTCCCTCGTGGAGAAGTCGCCAGTGACAGGATTGTGGCCGGAATCGAGGTGGAGGTGTAGTGGTTCACGACGGCGCAATCGGATTTGTAAGGAACAAGGGTTTTGAAGCCGCTGAAGCTCATGGGTGTTGCGGCTGGCTGTGGACTACCGGGATCCGATCGTCGACGTCTGCAGGTGGCGACCAAGGGCCGATGGTGGCGAGCTTTGTGGTGGTGATGGAGGTGGGTGAAGGTGTTTAGCGGTGTCGGTGGAGGTGTGTTAGGGAAAGAAGAGAGGAAGTATGAGAGAATAATAGAGGTAGAGAAGGTTGGGTAATGGGCTTGGTTAAATCAATCTCAAAAAATCTCATATACTTGAATTTGTTCCTATTGTCGATAATTAATCCTTACTGATTTAATTATCCTGAATATCCTAAAATTATGTTCTAGCAATATTTTTATTTTTTTTGGATTAAATTCTTAACCCATATTTACGCTTATTTTTATAATATAATATTCATCGTTTATAAATTTTATTTATTTGTTGATAATATACATACTACACATATTTTTACATTCATTAAGTATTGGAAAAAATCGAAAAAAATCTCGGACATTACATTAGTTACCTTACCATGAATTATCTGATTATTAAGATCCAACATTCCAAAAGTCAAGAATCAATGGTCCCACACAACCCAAATCCTACCCTTATTCCTATGCCTATAGTTTGATACAAAGGACCAACCTAGCAGCATGACATTCATCACTGCAAGAGAGTTAGCTTCCCTGCTTTTAGTGTCTAGGATCCCAAAAGTTTCAACTTCCTATTGGCAACAAGGGTTCTAACCTCAGCCTTCTTTATAAGATGTTTAAACCCTCTAATAATCCATGACCCAAAATTCATATATATAATTACAAAATTATACAATGTCATACATGGTATTGATATGATTTTTTTGGATTCTGGGCAGCTCCAGAATCCTTACCCTCCCCCCTTCTGCTTGGATGCGGCTTCCTTGACTTTCTTATTCTGTTTGTCTTGCTGTACAACCCTGAACTTCTCCTTGGCTTTGTCCATCCTGGTGAGGACTCAAACCCAGATTGTGTTTCACGAACCTGAGCGCTAGGATGGCTATCAGAAAAAAACTGATTACTTCTTAGCTCATATCCAAGCCACTTGAAAATACAAAATTCTATCAAAGAAGCGTTAAAATGACCTTAAAACACTAAAAAACACATGAAAAATCTAAAAACACCATAAAAATAACTCAAATCTTTTTTAAATACTTAAAAACTAATTAAAAATACTAAAAACACAATAAAACAGCCTCAAATCACTTAAAAACACAAAAAATGACCTTAAAACACTCAAAAACATTTGAAAAAGGGTTAAAATACAATTAAAACAACTCAAACTTTTTTGAAACACTTAAAAACGAATGAAAAATGATAAAAATACTATTAAACTATCTCAAATCATTTCAAAACGAAAGAATCTATCAAAGGAGCTCTATACGAATCATTTAGGATCCGACTTGCTAATAATATACTACGCTTTGTATTCTGTCAATGGATGTCCTTCAAAGTACGTATTGTTACGGCTGATCGTCTTATAAATGACCTTAAAACATTTAAAAGCACGTGAAAAACCTAAAAATACCATAAAAAATTTATCAAAATAACCTTGAAGTGAATTTAAAAAACTCAAAAACACTTGAAAAGGTTAAAACATCATAAAAATAACTCAAACCTCTTCAAAATACTCAAAAATAAATTAAACGTGCTAGAAACACCACAAAACAACATCAAATCATTTGAAAACGTAAGAATCTATGAAAAGATTAGAAAAACTATCTGAATCTTCCTAGGACAAATTATTAGGTTGGCCTCCATCATCATCACCATAATCACTAATGCAACCAGTCAGTAGTGATAGAATTTTCTATTTGACCATCTTTATTCAGCTTTTCCTTACTTCCCTTCTTCTTATGTTTCCCTTTTATTTGGATCCATGTCTCCTCCCCTACTTGCAGCTGACTGACCTTAGCAATCTTATTTTTGGCTCCTGATCTAGCACATGTTCCTTGCCTCTATGACTAAAAATCCCGCATTTATCTCATTACAGAGGCTTTCATTGATATTCAACCTTTATCTCATGGATCATATCCCCAAGCTTAATGCAAACCTTCTCAGGTAAGTATTTTTGTGCATCCACTTTCACGTATATACGTGCAAAGGTTAGCCTCGATCTATTTTCAATGAATTAGTCAAGATAGAATGACTTTCCTACCAAGTTAACTATGCCACTAAGGCCTCCATATATCATCCATAAAGATAGTGGAATCTTAAGGAAATTTACCTAGATGGAAACTTTTTATGCAAAGAATTTTTTATGCTATTGCATAGAATAAAATATAGGATCTGAAAGTCCCAGAAATAATCTAGAGGGGGGTGAATAGGTTATCTCAAAATTCTACGGACAGTGTAGTGAAGCTATTGGCTAGTTTGCACTGTCTGAGTCTGCTGCACTAATGCGGAAGTTCTTCAGTTGAGACTTCACCTTTGTAAAACTTGTCTTTTTAGATTTAAAGTTCTTCACTAACAGTTATAGGAGTGATGATCAGTGCGAAAAAATAAATGACACAGGATTTTATAATCGTTCAGACATCTGCTACTAACAAGTAACAGAAGCTTAGTCTAGTCTTCCCTTGGTGACCAGTGTAGTCAAGCCAAGAGGAGGTTCACTATCTCTTGTTTCTGGCTTACAAGACAACCCATTTACAACAAGATCTTACTTGTTAAAGGATGAAGAACCTAGATCTTACAGTGCTCTACTGTAGTTGTTGTTCTTCACTTGCAGACTAATGAACCTTCTTCACAAATCCTGAATCTTCAATTCAGCTCACGCATAGCGAGTTTCCAAGGCTTTTCTCCTTTTTGAAAGCTCTCAATGATATTCAAATTTTTTTCAGATTGGTCTCACTTGGTTCTCTGCGCTGTGAGTCCCCTTTTATAGATTCAGGGAATTAGAACCCGTGACTATATTATCTGATAGTGACAGCTTTATCCTCTACTGCAGTAGACTGATTTGGCTTCATCTTTTCTGATTCAGTACACATCACCTTTGCCTCACCTTCTCGTTTTTTATTCCTTCCTTATTCCTTTCCATTCCTGCACAACTCTTACTGCACCCAGACTCATGCACCAGGTCTGCTGCACAGTGTCTGCTGCATTGCCTCTACTGCATTGCCTCAGCCTCTGTTATATTGCCTCTGCTGCAACCCTGCTGTCAGCCTCTGCTGCACCTCGGCTGCATGAGCTCTGCTGCATAGTCTTCATATCCAGTCTTTCTGTAACTTCACTTGCACCAAGTACTGCAACCAGTCTGCTGCAACTCAGCTTCCACTCAACAGCTTCTAGACCTCATCTACTCACCCTGCTAATGTAGCTTCGTCTGCACCCAGCACTGTACTCAATCTTCTGTAATTCAGCTTGCATACTTGTACTACAATATGGCTCACTTCTTTTTGCTGCTGGAACTGACCTCGAATACAGGAAGGATCCTAGATCATGAGAAAGCTGGGACCTTTTGCTGCCGTATGCATCTGATCTTTAGCATGTAATGTTTAGTCCCCCGTAGTCTTCATTGTCTTGGTCTCCTGCACCCTGCTGTACTAGTTTGCATCAGCACTCTGCTGCACTAGTCTGCACTAAAGGTCTGCTGCACCTTGCTGCACTAGTATGCATCTTCTACGGTCCTAGTCTGCAACTACCTGACTAATTGTTATAGCTTAAGCATCCATTACATACATAATTTCTTCTTAAGTTTTGTTCATCAATTTCTATACAAGTGGAGGGATTGCATATTCCTAACAATCTTTCCCTAAATTGATGCAAACAAAACTCCTAAGAAATTCTAACAGTAAGATCACTTATACATTCATTTCTAAGAATAAATTTTACAGAATTTAGAGGACTTACATATTATCCTAAGGATCAATCCTTCGGTCCTCTCTTGGAAGGAAAGTCCTACTGCAGAACCTTGGGCCGTTTGTGCCTTTATTTCTTCCTTTGTTGTTCTGCTGCTCTGCTCCTAGACTCCTCTGCTACAGACCTTGACTCGTCTGCAAGTTTGCTAGTGGATCTCTCTGCTGCAGGTCTGCTACTTGGTTCCTCGGCAGTAGACCTTGTAGCTGCCTCCCCTTGAGGCCTTGGCTCGTCTGCATATCTTCTGGCTGTCTCCCCCTGAGGCCTTGGCTTATCTGCATGTCTTCTAGTAGGCCTCTCTGCTGTTGGCCTCTCAAACTTCTCCCCCTTTTTGTTTACATCAAAGCTCTAGGTGAGATCTTTGACAGCTTGCTTTAACCCCATTAATTCTGAGGCCATGCTGATCTGTGCAACAATGGATCTTTTGATGGTTGCATCCACCTTGGATTCCAGGATAGTGAGACGCTTGTCGTTGTTGAGAATGTGTGCTTGCAGCTGACTTTGCGCCTCCTGAATGGTTGTCTGCAGCTTCCTGCACTTGATAGCCTGTGTGTTGTGTTGTCGATTGTTCCTTGAGGTTGTCTTTATATAGTGTTGTAGACTGATGCTGGTAACCTTTTATGCTCGTTTGGTCAATGTCTTTGAGAGCCCTTCAAGCAGTTCATGGAAGTTATCAAAATTTTCTTTCATCCTTTGTCTCTCATTTGCAAGGTCTTCTGCAAGAGGATGGAGGACATCTGCAAAGTCGTGTAGGGCATCCTTGGTCCATTGCTTGACTTCGTAGAGATTCTGGTCCAATTGATTGAGCCTCTCATCGATGCTGGATGGGGAGGCTTCTGGTGTTGTTCCAGTCTGCTTCTTCCTGGTTACAGTCCTGGCTTGTTGACACCGGAGTTTCGGTGTGCTGTGGCAACTTAGCTTCTTCCATTCCCAATTTCAGCAGACCTTCAGGAAAGTCAATTGAAGAGAGATCTTCATTGGTCTGCTCCAATCTGAATGAGGACTGAGGGTTAAACTGGATGTGAATTGGTGAGATGTCCCCTTGCATTTTATGACTTGTTGTTCTTGGCATTGATGGAATGTCATCCATCAAATGTTTGCAAAGAACCGAGAGTCATTCCCTTTGAAGAATTTTCTACTGCAGTATGCTCTTCAAGCTCAGGAATTTGTATTTCTTCCATGTCTTGCACTAGTGGTGTAAGTGAAGGATGAAGGGGTTGCACAGCTGCATATATTGACCCGTCTGCAGGAGTAGTTGCAGTTGGCTCAGCTACACTTTGTTGCTCGTCTGCATGTGTTTGTTCTGCTGCAGGGACTGAGCTCGTCTGCTCATCTGCAAACGCTTGAGTGGTCTGCTCCTTCTCTTTGGTGTCCTCAACTGCAATAGATGAGGCAGTCTGCAACTCTGCCTCGTCTGCATGTGTCTCAGTGAGGTCTTCTACCTCTACTGCAGTTGTTTTCTCTGCTTCTACTGGTTCAGTTGTACTCGTCTGCACTGAGGTGGACTTCTGCATTGGCTGAGGGACTCCTTCTCTGGCTACTTCGTCAATGAGTTCCTCATCAGTGTGGCTGTCTCCTCCTTGATCTTCATCTCCACCATCATCATCACCTCTTGGAGATGGTGGTCTGCACACTTCTGGCCTGGAGAGGTACTCTTGGATTTCAAGGGTCGCAGCTCGAACATATTTATCAATTATTCTTTTGAGTTACATCCTTACTTCTTTAGAGTGGACAAACTCAACTTGGTGCAGTTGAGCTTATCTGTGCCTTCTTGTCTTCATTGTAGAGTTCTTCCACTCCAATATCCCACAGAAGAGAATGTAAGGCTCTTTCGGCCCATTCTTCGTCTGAGCAGCATTTCGTTGCAGTACAACCATCTACTCAACCTCTCCTCTCCTTCAGTCATACCAGTCATGTCCCCAACCAGTGTTTTGGACCCGTCTCGATGAATGGTGAATAGCTGTTGAGGTCCTGAGGGGATCAACTTCGGCCTGCTGCTTCTTGACGTCTTCCTTTTCCTCAAAGGAGCAGATGATGGTAGTGTAGGAACCACTCTCTTCTACATCCTAGTCTGCGAAGCAGTCTGTTGTAAAGTTGTCTGTTGAGTGGCCTTTTGTAATGCAGCTTCTTTGTTGGTTTATTCTGCATCTGCTTCAAGAGCTTCATTTAATCTCCTCCACTCTTCTGTAAGCGGATCCTCAGCTTGCTTTTGTACTTCTGTTGTGAGACTTGGCTCAAGTACACTGCTCACTGTAGTTTTCCTCCTCCTTAGCTTGTGCTTCTTGGCAAATTGTTGCAACATTGCCTCCTTCTGAGGTTTTCCCAAGAGAACATCAGTCTGTGTTCTGAGTTCTTGGGCCTTCCTACTTAGTTCCTTAACATATTGAAGCGCCTCTTCAAATCTTTTCTTTTTTTTAGGAGTTTCTTCTTGTTGTTGTTCTTGGGCAGCTCGAACTTCTTCAGCAGTCCTTACTTGAATGATCTCCAGCTCATCATCATAATCTGCATATGGAACAATAGATGTGTCAGTATAGGGAATCAAAGCGGTTGATGTTGATGTACCTGCTGTATCTTCATTTATTGTGATTCCAGCTGTTGCAGTAAGGACTTCTTTTGCAGTTGAAGTATCAAGATTTTGCAGCTTTTCTTCAACGGCTTCAATTTCCTTTCGTGTAAATCCCCTTGCAAACATCTCCTTTCTGAACTCAGCTTGGGGACCTTCGTGAATTTCTTCAAAGCTCATCATTGAACCCAGTATGAACTGTTTCAGGTTCTCGTCTGCACCTCCCCTTATGAACTCAAGAGCCATATTTGAGTCATGTAGAGCTGCTACTTCAGGAATCATTGGGGGAAGTGTTCTTGAGGATGAGCCTTTCTCAACTTAGCAAGTGGTTGTAACATTTGTTATTCTGTAGTTTCTTCATTCTGTTGCTCGTCTGCACCTTCTTTCCTCTGCCGCAGGTCTGCAGCTTGTTCACCCGTCTGCACTGCTGCACCTGGAGCGTCCATCGTCTGCACTATTGCAGTTGAAGCTTCCCTCGTCTGCACTACTGCAAGTGCAGTAGTGGTCTGCACGTCTGTAGCCTCCATTTCTACTTCCATTGCCCTCCTTTGAGCTGCTTCTTCTGACTCTTCACAGGATTGTAGTATCAATTTCCTCTTTAGAGGCTTGGGAGCCTTAGGAGCAGTCTTTTTTTTGGGCTTTTCAGCTTCCTGCTGCACTGCAGACTGTGCTGCAGCCTTAGGTTGTGGTGGAGGTGGTTGCGTTACTTGAACCTTCCTCACTTTTGCAAAGCTTGCTGGTAATCTTCCAATCTTCTTGATGTCGATTTGTTTCGACACTGTCCAAGGCCTTCCCTGTGCGTCTGACAGCTTTAATTTGTCTTTAAGAATGATGCTCAGCAGTCTGCCGTAGAGAGGCTGTCTGGCCTCTACTGCAGTGGCTAACTGATACATGAGCAAGCTTGCCTAGTTAACCTTGTGCCTCATCAGGATCGCGCACATGATTTCTTGCTGATCTTAAGTGATTTGGTCCTTTGAGAATTCTCTAGACATAATGACCTTTTTTTACCACATCAACAAGAAATCTATGTTCCTTGGTCAGGAACTTCTTTATTGTTCGAATTCCTTCCTTTTCGTGTTCTGATATAAGCATAGCACGTCGTCCTTTAGCAACGACAGTGGAGGAAATGATTCTTGAACCTTCATTGGAGAGTCTGAAGATTCTTGCTAAGTCTTCCGTAGTGATCTTGATGGCCTGCTTCTTGTAGGTTAATGGATTTCTTGATGGTTGTTAGAAACCCTAACCTTCTCAATGAATTCCACCACCTTCTCAATGAATTGGTAGAATTAAGGTTTACTCGTTGCTTGAGAGAGAGAGAGAGAGAGAGAATCGTAAAGTGATTTTTTCAACAGCTCTCTCTCTTTTTATAGTTACTCTTGATTTTAACCATTTGAAATCAAAAAGTAACCGTTACACAGTTTCCAGAATTAATCCGTCCGTTGTAAAAATTAAGGAGATAATCATGGAAACTGTTTCTTTCCAAAAATAGTAGCAGTAGAGTGGCACCTGTCTCTGGTCTGCATGGCTTGTGCAGTAGAGCAGTAGAGGAAAGTCACTCATCTGCATCACTTGAAAAACATTGAGTGCGTTCCAGGTGGTCTGCTCGTCTGCATCTACACATAGTGTAGAGCAGTAGAGTGAAGTTGCTCGTCTACACTCTTTAAAAACATTGAACCCTTTTTAACAAATCCTGCTCGTCTGTATCTACACCTGCAGTAGAACAGTAAAGCAGTATACATGGTCATTTTACTCATTTAAATCTATCATGTCCAGCTTTCCTCTGAACATGATAAATTTATTTTCATCTAAGGGTTTTGTAAAAATGTCTGTAATTTGTTTTTCTATTGGAATGTATTCCAACTTTATGTGACCTTTGTGCACATGATTCCTGATGAAGTGATACTTGACATCAATGTGCTTGGTCCTTGAGTGAAAAACAGGATTTTCAGAAATAGCCATTGCAGACGTGTTGTCACAAAATATGTTTATTTTTCAAAATGTTAGTCCATAGTCTGCTAGCTGAGACCTCATCCAAAGTACCTGTGCAGCGCAGCTTCCTGCAGTTATGTATTCTGCTTCTTCAGTAGAGGTTAATACAGTGGTCTGCTTCTTACTGAACCAAGAAATCAGCCTTGCACCTAAAAATTGACATGTACCACTTGTGCTTTTTCTGTCAACTCTGCAACCTGCAAAGTCTGCAGCTGAATAATCAGTTAGTACAAAATCTTAGTCCTTTGGATACCATATACCCAGGTTAGGAGTTCCTTTGAGATATCTCAGGATTCTCTTAACTGCAGTATAGTGGGACTCTTTCGAATCAGATTGATACCTGGTGCAAACACAGACGGAGTATTGGATGTCTGGCCTACTTGTAGTAAGATAAAGTAAAGATCCTATTATACCTCTATATAGTGTTTGATCTATACTTTTACCCTTTTCGTCTTTGTCAATTATAGTAGTAAAGCTCATGGGGGTTTTCATTTGAGTTGATTTTTCCAAACCAAACTTTTTAATTATGTTTGTTACGTATTTTGATTGATTTATAAATATTCCTTTACTTAATTATTTCACTTGTAGACCTATAAAATATTTTAGTTCACCCATGAGACTCATTTAGAATTTAGATTTCATTAATGCAGCAAACTCTTCGCATCGTTTGCTGTTAGTGCAACCAAAGATGATGTCATCTACGTATATTTGCACTAATAGTGCGTGCTCCTTATGTTTCTTAAGAAACAGTGTGGTATCTACCTTTCCTCTTTGAAAGCCATTGTCAAAAGGAAAAATAGAAAGAGTTTCATACCACGCTCTCGGAACTTGTTTCAAGCCATAAAGGGCTTTGTCTAACCTGTAGACATAATTTGGATATTCAAAGTATTCATATCCAGGAGGCTGCTCGACATAAAATTTCTCCTGTAGCTTTCCATTATGGAAAGCGCTTTTGACATCCATTTGCAAGACCTTGAAGTCTTCGTATGCAGCATATGGTAGGAACATTCTTATGGCTTTTAATCTTGTGACTGGGGCATAGGTTTCATCAAAGTCTATCCCTTCTTCTTGAGAGTACCCTTTGGCCACCAATCTAGCCTTGTTTCTGATGATTATTCCATTTTCATCAGATTTATTCCTGAAGACCTATTTGCAGCCAACAACTGGATAGTTCTTTGGTCTTGGCACAAGATACCATACTTGATTTCTTTGGAACTCATTTAATTCTTCTTCCATGGCATCTATCCAATTAGGATCACTGAGAGCTTGATTCATTATTTTAGGCTTCGTTTCTGAAATGAAGTAAGCAGATAGGCATTTCTTTGTGGTTGCCTTCCTCGTCTGCCTATCTGTCCCCTATTATGTCTCTCTCAGTGTGTGCCTTGATCCATCTGTCTTTGTCCTCATGCTGGTCAAAAATAGTTTCTTTCAGTTTTTGCTCTGCTGCATCTTGTTGTGGGTCTGCTGTATCTTCTTTGTCTTCATAGACTACAGACGACTCTGCCTTTACTGCAGGGTCACTTTCCTCGTCTGCATCATGTTCATCACCTATACATGTACATTCCTCATCAAGAACATCAGCATTACGTATAGATGACTCAGATTCATCAAAAGAAATATGAACTGACTTTTCTACAGTTTGTGTTTCCTTTTTGAATATTCTGAAGGCTTTACTGCATGTGGAATATCCTAGAAATATTCCTTCACTTGTCTTAGGGTCAAATTTCCCTAAGTGGAGTCTATCATTGTTGTAAACATAACATTTAGACCCAAATGCATGAAAGTACTTAACGGTTGGTGTTTTTCCTTTTCATATTTCATGTGGTGTTTTGTTATGTTGTTTATTAATAAGGCATCTATTTCGCACATAACTAGCAGTGCTTACTGCTTCAACCCAAAAGCTCTTCGAAAGGTCTGCATTAGAAAGCGTTGTCCTGACTGCCTCAACAAGGGTTCTGTTTTTCTTTTCTGCAACACCATTTTGTTGTGGTGTTCTACGTGCAGAGAAGTTGTGCTTGGTGCCATGATCATCACAGTATTTGTCAACTCCTGATTGATCAAATTATGTGCCATGATCACTTCTAATTATTACCACATCCAAATTCTTCATTTTACACTACTCTGAGGAACCTAGTTAGCAGACTACAAGTTTCACTCTTCTTGTATAAGAAAATTACCCAAGTATATCTCGAGTAATCGTCTACAATTACTAGTGTATGTCTCTTCATATTCAAGCTCTCTACTTCTACTGATTCGAACAGGTCCATGTGCAGTAGTTCAAGAACTCTTGTGATTTCTGTTTAATTCACAAGTTTGAAACTTGCCCTAGTTTGCTTTCTTTCTTGACAAGGTCTGCATAGTTTATCCTTCTTGAACTTAATTTGAGGAAGACCCCTTACTAAGTTATCTGGATAATTTTATCATTATTTTAAAGTTTAGATGTGTTAACCTCTTATGCCATAGTCAATTTATGTCATCTACATCCTTAGTGTAAAAGCATGTGACTTATGCAGACTGTGATAAGTTGAAGTCTACTGCATAGATGTTTTCTAATCTATGACCTATCAGTTTGACTTCTTTGGACACTTTATCTATGACTCTACAAGTGTCATTAGTAAAAGCCACTTCATAGTTCTTATCACACAGTTGGTTAATGGAAAGTAAATTATGTTCAAGCCTTTTAACATAAGCAACATTCCTAATTATTAAGGAATCTATACCAAGGGTTCCATAACCTTTAGTTTTACCTACTTTGTCGCCACCAAACATGACCAGGGGACCTTCTTCTTTTTTGTAATCCTGTAATATTTTCTTGTTCCCCGTCATGTGCCCTAAGCAACCACTATCCAGATACCATGCTTGATCCTGTACTTCCTGCAATCGCATATGCAACATTTGTACATGGTACCCATGAACATGGGTCCTCATTTGTTAGTTTTAGGTGTCCACACTCGAATAGGTTTCTTGTGTGGTACCCAACACTGAGAGTCTTTGTGGCCGGGCTTGCCACAACTATAGCAGTAGACCTTTGGTTTATCCTTAGGTCGTCTGCTTGGATGTTGTCATCCACTCTGCTGCATACTGCACATGCAGCAGTGTTGTTTGTATGGTCTCATTGGCACACATAGAGAACCCCTATTTCATATAGAGTAATTTGGTGTAAATTGAGATTTCCCAAATCTCCTGTCAGTTAGATAACGAGTTATATACTTATTTCTTTTGACAGTATGCACGTGAGGAGGTTTCTTGTCTTTTATAGTAGAGGGATTCCTCTTCTGTACAGTCTTTGCAGACGAGCCAACCTTTACAGGTTGTGCAGTAGAGACCTTACTGGTCTACATCCTGATTGCAAAACGTCTCACCCTTCTGCAAGACTTTGACAGAGACATTTTTTGTCTCTTTAATGCTGGCTGCAGATGAGTTTGACTCATGTAAGTCAACCTTTTCACCGAGCCAACTCTTGTATCCAAGCCCAGACCTATCCCATGGATATTGTCCTGTGATCAGTACTTTTTGCAGATCTAGAAACTTGTCGTTCCACGCATCTACTTGGATTTGAAGCTCAGCATTTTTCTTGATGAGAGTGCGTCCACCATTTCAGAGAGAACTTTGAGTTTCTCTTCTGATACACTGAGTTTGTTGTCTACCACATTTAACTGACTTTGTAAATCGTTAATTTCTTGATAGGCAAGATTGTAATTATCTTTGAGATTTACAATCAACTCAATGTTCTCTTTATTCTCTCTTGAGAGAGCAATAAAGTTTTCTGAGGTCACTTGAAGAGCCTCTTTCAGTTTCTCATTTGAGGCATCAGATTTGGAGAAGTCAAATACCTTTTTGTCGTCATCAGACCTGGCCATGAGACACAGTTGAACATTTGAAATCGTTTCTTCTTCATCTGAATCTGTGTCACTTCAAGTCTTTGCAGCATAGGCTTTTGCCTTTTCCTTCTTGTAGAAGGTTCCTCTTAGATCCTTCTTCTTTTTCTGTGCAGATGAGTCCTGTGGCGATCGTCTGCACTGTGCAGCAAAGTGTCCTGGTTTGACACAGTTTTAGTAGACATCTCTGTCTGCTTCTTTAGTTTTGTTGGCACTTTTTCTTCATATTCTTCTTCTTGAAGAGCTTTCTCTTCAGTCATGCTTTTGTCGCTTATAGACGACGTGCTGCAACTCTCGTCGTCTGCCATGGTCTTCAGGATCCTCTCCTGAGCTTTGAAAGCCAGTGTCTTTTTCCTGACTTCATCTATCTGTCTCTTCTGTTTCACCTTCAGATTGTAGGTGTGCAGAACGCCATAGAGTTGTGCCAATGACATTTTGGTAAGGTCTCTTGACTCTCTAATGGCGGTTGTCTTCGTCCCCCAGGCCTCCCTGAAAGATCTCATGAACTTAAAGTTTTTCCTAAAGTTTTGAGATTATTGATGAGAATTAAACCTTTCATAAAAGCTTGTAAGGTTCTCATCTGCTCTCATCGAGATCCAGTCATACTGCTGCATGAGGGCATCCTTCTTATTTTCGCGAATCTTGTTTGTGCCCTCATTTCTCAACAGTAGTGCTTCCCATGCTTCCTTAGCTGTGTTGGTTTGGACCACGATCTCGAACATATCGTCGTCCAGAACCTTGTATATCTGATTCTTGGCTCTTCTATCTACCAGCACCAAATCCCAGTCATCTCTTGTCCATAGAGACTTAAGCTTGTCAACTTCTCTGGTGGCATCCATTGGATCTGACATTCTTGGAACATAAGGCTCATCTGTGATAATATCATACATTCTGTCATCAATGAAATCCAGATGAGCCAGCATTCTAAGTTTCCAATGGTTGAACTTATCGAAGGAGCAGGAAGGTGGCTCTCCACTATTTGAACATTTTTGGTAATTTTGGAGGAACCATGATTGAATCTTCACAATAATAAATTGTTAGTAACTTCTTTACAAACTGATATAAAATGATGTGACCTTTTCTTTCCAATAACTCTTAAGTCTGGAAAGATAGGCTCTGATATCAATTGAAAATCCCAGTAATAACCTAGAGGGGGTGAATAGGTTATCTCAAAAATTCTCCGGACAGTGCAGTGATATTGGCTAGTCTGCACTGCCTTAGTCTGCTGTAGTAATGCGAAAGTTCTGCAGTTGAGACTTTAGCTTTGTAAAACTTGTCTCTTTAGATTTAAAATTTTTCACTAACAGTTATAGGAGTGATGATCAGTGCGGAAAAGTAAATGACACAGGATTTTATACTGGTTCAGTCATCTGCTACCAACAAGTAATAGAAACTTAGTCCACTCTTCCCTTAGTGACCAATGTAGTCAAGCCAAGAGGAGATTCACTATCTCTTGTTTCTAACTTACAAGATAACCCGTTTACAACAAGATCTTACTTGCGAAAGGATGAAGAACCTAGATATTGCAGTGCTCTGCTGCAGTTGTTATTCTTCACTTGCAGACTTGTGAACCTTCTTCACAAATCCTGAAACTTCAATTCAGCTCACGCACAGCGAGTCTTCAAGACTTTTCTCCTTTTTGAAAGCTCTCAATGATATTCAAATTTTCTCAGACTCGTCTCACTTGGTTTTCTGCGCTGTGAGTCCCCTTTTATAGGCTCAGGAAATCAGAACCCGTGACTGTACTATCTGATAGTGGCAGCTTTGTCCCCTACTGCAGTAGACTGGCTTGGCTTCACCTTTTTTGATCCAGTACACATTATCTTTGCCTCAATTTCTCGTTTTTTATCCCTTCCTTATTTCTTTCCATTCCAGTACAACTCTTACTGCACCCAGCCTCATGCACCAGGTCACGCCTCTGCTGCACAGTCTCTGCTGCATTGCCTCTACTGCATTACCTCAGCCTCTGCTGCAATGCCTCTGTTGCATTGCCTCTACTGCAGCCCTACTGTTAGTCTCTGCTGTACCTCGGCTGCATGAGCTATGCTGCACAGTCTTCATATCCAGCCTTTCTGCAACTCCACTTGCACCAAATACTGCAACCAGTCTGCTGCAACTCAGTTTCCACTCAACAGCTTTCAGACCTCGTCTGCTCAGCCTGTTAGTGTAGCTTCGTCTGCACCCAGCACTGCACTCAGTCTTCTGCAATTCAACTTGCATACTTGCACTGCAATCTGGCTCACTTCTCTTTATTGGTGGAACTGGCCTCGAACACAGGAAGGATCCTAGATCATGAGAACGCTGGGACCTTTTGCTGCCGTTTGCATCTGATCTTTAGCATGTAATGATTAGTCCCTCGTAGTCTGCATTGTCTTGGTCTGCTGCACTCTGCTGCACTAGTCTGCACTAAAGGTCTGCGGCACCTTGCTGCACTAGTCTGTATCTCATGCGGTCCTAGTCTGTAACTATCTAACTAATTGTTACAACCTAAGCATATATTACATACATAATTTTTTCTTCAGTTTTGTTCATCAATATCTATACAAATGGAGGGATTGCACATTCCTAACAGGATCCATTGCTGCAAAATCATGGCAATTGCATAGAAAACCAGGGTTTCCCTTCCAAGATCATCAGTCTCAAATGCTTAGATGAAACCTATGAGAAGTAAAAACCTCTATTTTCTGCTAATACCTCCTCAAGTTAATATTTACCCCAGAAAGCTTTGGCGGCAGATTCCACGATCTTAAAAGACAGGGTTACCACTGATGATTTATCCAACAAGATATTCCCCCCATTTAGCATATGCTTTCTTAACAACAACTTCATCTGACTCGAAAACAGACAAATGACCACTTGATGAAGGTTCCTGTTATGATAACTTCATCTTCTTTTCCAGTGGATTCGCATTCATGACCATGGACATATAAGACCTAGGCGCAACATTCTTTACAGGTATAGGTCTTGTATTCGAGGCAATGGGAACAGTTACCATCTCCTTGATTCCTTGCTTCATCACAGTTTTTTTCCTTCTGATTCTTAACCGTTGGTTCTGCGCCGTACTCAATTGTTGAAGGGTATAATCCCTTTCCTTGGTGACTTTCTCAAACAGTGATTTGTCATAAGTTGAATATCCTGTTCAATTTGTCCAACCCTAGACGATCCAGGGATTGCAATTCCATCTCCATTGTCGCCATCCTTCGGATACTGGTGTTTACGCACAATCGGTACCGGCCGAATAGCATTGGGGATTCCAATTTCCTCTTCCATACCAAATCATCCTCCAATTTCAGGAGTGCACGAATTCCAGGGCCAAAAGTTTTATTGCGGAAAAACAGAGTTTGAAAAAATTGAGAGGATTTAGTTAGACAAAAAGGTACAGAGAGAGCATTTCAAAATCTTTCAAAACCTTATTATTAGTGTTGCTCCAATAGACGCTCATTTTCCTTTTGTGTCTGATGTATTGAGGATGTTCACGCTAAAACGAGTTTCAAGTTTGTGTAATTAAAGGCTTATGCCCGTTTGTTTCACCATAAAAAAATATTATTTGTATCTCGATCTCAGTATATGTTTACAATTTTATTTATATTATTTTGTTATTCTTTCGTTTCTTAATTAGTCGTTTGATTAGTTAGTCTATTGCATGTGCCAAGTTTAAAGTGTTCATAGCATTAACATTTCAACAAAAGAGATTTTGATTAGTATTCCCCCTTTATGTTGTATTTGGAATGATGAACTTGAGGCAGAATGGAATCGTCTATTTCAGTGGATTGCGAAAAAATTGTGGTTGGTTAATCATTTAGGAAGAAATCAACTATTGTACCCGAAACGTTATTCCTCTCCAGATAAGTATTTTCATCCTGTTTGTATGAGCGGATTCCACCATTTCGCCTCGAATGGAATACAAAACGGATAAAAAATAATCAATCACATCCTCATGAACTTCATTCAGTCATAATCAACCAAACAAACATCAAATACTGGAATAAACTCTATATTTTATTCCTTTTTCATTCTAAATAATTTATCATTCCATTCCTTCTTAACATCATTACATCAAACAAAACATAATTTTTATAGAATTCGCCGAATTATTACGCTTGGTAATAATACATGAGAACTTTTGCTTGATTGGGAAAATTGCCTGTATCCACCCTCAATTGGTGATCTCTTGCACTTAGGAAATCAAACCTACATGCTTGTCAATTTGCTTACAAAAACTAATTTGGTTTTTTTGGTTGAACACCACCATTATATATGGAGAACCCTACAACCAAATAAAGTTTTGTGGTTTCAAAAGGTAACATGATTTCTATAACAAAAGCCCGTAGGGATACGTCCATGGAAGCAACTTATTTCTCGAGCCTATATTGTCACCAAATATGGGTCATATCTTTAATCATTTGATGGAAATAACAGATGTCAAACTCGCAGTGTTTTTTTCTTTTTTACTTTTATGTGAACACGGACACAACCTTTAGGCTCAGAAAGAACCTAAAGATTCGAGACACTAGATCCTTGAAATAATTTGCGTCGAAAACTGTTAGTTAGTTCTTCGTAAGGTGAAATTGCTGCTGCAACATCTTCTACAAAATTTATATGCTCAAAAAATGTTGTCATGGCCTTAACATTTTTTATTTTTCATTTTTTGGTATGTGCAGTACTTCCACCTAAATATAAAAAGATAATGATGCAAAGTTGGTTCTTGAATCTTGCCTATCCCATGATGCTGACAATACAAATAACGGACACAAAAGCATAGAATATGCAATTAGGCACTACCCATCAAGGTCAAGATTTTAAAGTATTAAACAATTGAAAAAAAATAAAAAAAATGAAAATGGACGGACACTTGCAATTTGATACCGATCACTGTGTCACTCTCACTTGATTTACAAATCATTTTCCATTTTATTCACAAGTTGCTTTTCTTCCGCACTTTTATCTTGCTAGGGAAAGACTGTGGGATTCGAGTAAAAAAAGATGCCTTTTCCATCAAAGAGTACAAAGAATAACCAAAACTTTTAAGGGAATCAAAAGGAGATTGAAAAAAGAAACATATAATCCACCTTGTCATTGTTCAGTGCATTGCAACATCAATTAGAATATCATAGATAAAGAAAGTGCAAATATCACAGTAATTACAGTCATATTAGCGTTTTTTTATAAAATTTATTTAAATTCATTTTTAAAAAATTCTAAATTTTATCTAATGTTAATGTCTCTCTCATAATTATTGCAGCCTCCACATTCTCATCATTTAATGACAAATTAACCGGTTTTTGATTGTAATCAAATCTGATGTCAAAAGTTCATTTCATAAACGGGATAATATTATTTCAATCTTAACACTATCAGGATAAGAATGTTCTTTATTGACGTGGTACATAAACTTGATACATACCAATTATCAGATAAGTATCACAACGTTTGGATCAATGTGTTAATTGTTGTACTAATATGATCTAATATTACTCGATTCCTTATATCATGTTGAGAAATCAATTCAATCAAAACCTTGATCAAATAGTAAAGCACATCGATTTTGCTAGTTTCTTAACGAGTTTCATTGATTTGACACATTTGTGATATGACAAAAGAATAACAACATACATGTAACGTTTCAGTGCACACAACAATGTCTTCATCCACAACTTCAATGCATCAAGGTTAGTTTGATGCTTCATTTGACAAATGTTCACTGAAACCATCTTGTTCCTCAAAAAAAATTGAAAGTTACTTGAAAAAAAGGTTTATGATGAGGTGTGCCTAGGATGAAGAGAGAGCTCAGAATAGAGCACAGTTCAAGGCAAACAGACAAACCACTGCAACGTCAGTGGTGTGCTGTGTTTTTGCTGTTCTTGTATTGTTCTTGTATATCCTCAGAGCTCGTTGCTATCAATCCCTATATGTTTCTTTTTCCTTAATTGTCCTTTTACCTTTTGCCTCTCATGGTATTGTGTTGTATTGTGCCTCTCTCATTTTCTCTCTCTTATCGTTCCTCATCTCTAAAAGTTTATACTTGGGTCTATCATCTTTGTTTTTCTTGCTCCATTCAATAGGTATAGGATATAGATATACTTCTAGTTCTCTCTTCTACATATATATCAACAAAAAGAAATTAGGGATAAAACAAAGGGATACAAGTCTCTTGGAAAATGAAGCCATATAGTCACCAGAGGATCTGATGATCTGATTGATTTTTTTATCTGTATTTGGAGAAGTTCATCCACTATCTGTCTCCTGTTCTCCTCTGTCTTGTTCCTTGTGTTTGTGAGCGTGTGGAAAAAAATGGGAGTTGTCTGCTTTCTTGAGGCCAAAGAGGGAAGAGCAAGATGCCATTGAAAGGAGGTTTTGGTGATGCATGGTGGTGGAAACTTGTGTATTTTTTTCTAGCTCTGATATATGATGATATTTATAAGGGAAAAAATAAGATTGATTGATTTCATATCATATCCTCTTTGCAGAACTTTATAACCCATTTCATGATTTGTCTTTCTAGCTTGCTTTTGGTTTAGTTTAATTGATTTGTGACTTCTTTTTGTGTTTTATTTTTGGTTTTGGTTTGGTTTGGTTTGGGTTGAGAGATTTATGGTTTTGGCTTTTGTTTTGATGAGGCAGAAAGGGAACAAAAAGGGAGTCAAATAGAGGAGAAGAAGATGATGAAAGGTGTGATGATGATGATGAACAAGCAACAACAGCAGCAGCAAAACCAACAACAACAAAACCAGCAACACCTGCAACAGCAGCAGCAAACAGTGGTGATGAATATGGATGAGAACATGTCTAATTTGACCTCGGCTGCCTCTGGTGAAGCTAGTGTTTCCTCTAGCACACTCTATCATCATCAACAACAACAGTACTTTTCTCAGCCACAAAATCAACCACAGAATCATCAAGCTCCTGCTGCTCCACCAAAGAAGAAAAGAAACCTCCCAGGCAACCCAGGTAATTGATCAAAGATTTCAACTTTGATGATTTTATTCATCTGGGTATTTGATTTCTCATCAACCCCTTTGTTTATTTTGAGAATCTGAGATGGGTTTTTGCTTTTGTATGATTTGGAGCAGACCCAGATGCAGAAGTCATAGCTCTATCCCCAAAATCACTGTTAGCAACAAACAGGTTCCTATGTGAGATCTGCAACAAGGGGTTTCAAAGGGACCAGAATCTGCAGCTTCACAGGAGAGGGCATAATCTCCCATGGAAGCTGAAGCAAAGGAGCAACAAGGAGGTGAGGAAGAAGGTGTATGTGTGCCCGGAACCGAGCTGCGTTCACCACGATCCGTCTCGGGCTCTCGGCGACCTGACCGGGATCAAGAAACACTTCTGTAGGAAACATGGTGAGAAGAAGTGGAAATGTGAGAAGTGTTCTAAGAAATATGCAGTTCAATCTGACTGGAAAGCTCATTCCAAGACTTGTGGCACTAGAGAGTACAGATGTGATTGTGGCACCCTTTTCTCTAGGTAATATCTAAATCTCATCATAATTTCATCATATTCTCCCATTAATCCTGAGCATATACATCAATTTCAATCAATGCCATCAATCACCATGAATTCTGTATCCTAGGATATGAATATGATCAGGAACATTACGTTGAAGGTACAACAGTTGATAATAAATGTTCCTAGCATCGAAGAAGATACATAGCATGGTGTCCCCTTCACACATTCTATTTCATTTATGGTGTCTTTCACCAGCTAGAACTTCACCTCTAGTACTTTGTGTAGCAAAAATGAAACTATTTCGTTTCGGTCTGAATCCATCTCTTGCTAATCTTGCAGGAGGGACAGCTTCATAACTCACCGGGCATTTTGTGACGCTTTAGCCGAAGAAACAGCGCGATCAATCACGGTGAATCATCCGCTCCATCTGCCAACTCAGGCATCCGCGGTGGCCGGAACCTCATCAGCTCATCACCTGATGAATCTCCACCACCAACAGCAACAACAACAACAACAACAGCAACAATCTCATTTCAATATCCCAAGTCTGCACCCATTTCAGCTCAAAAGAGAGCAAATGAGCTTCAACCAAACCGACAACTTCAACATGATGATGAGGTCCGACCTGCCGCCGTGGCTATCCTGCCCTCTCCCACCACCACCACAACAATCGAATCCGTCCCAACTCGACCTCTCCACCACCACCAACACCGCGGTCCCTCCACCGCCACCGATGTTCGATCCAAGAACTCAGCAGCAACAGATGGGCAATTGTCAAGAATATCATGATCATTCAAACCCTAACCCTAGCATGGGGACCTCACTGCCCTCTCCTTACCCACTATCATCCCACATGTCTGCAACCGCATTGCTGCAGAAGGCAGCTCAGATGGGGGCAACCATGAGCACCACCAAGACCACAACCACCACGTCCACGACCGCGACCATGCCGCTCCATCATCATGGTCATCATGGCCACGTGCCAATTACAAAGTGCGATATGGCAACATCAGAAACAGCAGCTGCTGGGAATCATAATAGTAATGATAATAGCACTCATAATGATACAGCTGTTTTTGGGATCAATTTGGCATCTCGTGAGGAGATGGCCAGTGGGTTCATGACCCATTTTGGCAACAAAGCTGATGCTACATCTGCTCCAATCATCACTGATCATGATGTTGTCATTGCTGGTGTTGCTCGTGGTGCTGCTCGTGGTGGTACTCACCCGCTTTCCTCCTCGTCTTCCTCATCTCTTCTCCACGACATGATGAACTCGCTCTCGTCCGGGACTGGATTTCAGAATGCATACGATGATGATGCTTTTGGTGCAATGATGGATAACAAAGACGCATCGTTCTTCCATCATTCCGATACTAAGTTTGGTACGGGCAGTGCTAAGGGTCGAGTTGGTGGGAATGATGATTTGACGAGGGATTTTTTGGGGTTGAGGCCGTTGTCGCATAACGAGATCATGAACATGGCTGCGGCCGGGATTGGTGCTGCTGGTTTGAGTGGGAATGGCGCAGTTCATGGGATCGAACATGATGGTGGTCACGAGCAATGGCGAGGTTAGCTGAGGTAATATCGATCATGCAATGAGCGTAACGTTCGTATATGAATATATAGTTTGAAACACAGTGTCGTTGTAATCTGATCGATAGCGATCAAGAGTTTTTCTTGTTATGTTTTGTTTTGATGTTCGTCTTGCATGGGATAAATTTCATATTCTTGTAACTGTTCTTGCTCTCTATATGTGGTTCTTTGTGCTACATACGAATAAACGTCTTGGATAAATGGGAAAGGGAAGTAGATCTGTTTGTTGGTAATCTTGGTTTAGTTATTTTGAAGACTTATATATAGACGTCGATCGAGATTCTTTAATGTCACTAGAGGAGAGTTGTTCGTTGATCTTTTATAGATATATACATGTTCGTAAAGAATGCAACATCGATTTAACCCAGCAATTGTTGCTCAACACTTAGCATATATCCGCCAAGCCCTCAGCATATTTCATGCAATTAGGGGTCAATGTAGCGGCACTGTGTAGCTATCTAAGGACTAAATGTAAGTAGCGAATTCATGAACGATCTCTGACCAACTCGTGAAACCGGAACCAAAAAATATGGCTAGCCTCAAATCGAGCGAACAAAACATGTGTAGTCCTCCATTTTGTTTAAGCTACCATTTTTGTAAGCGAAATACAATTAGTCGCAATTTCGATCGCTAGCAAATCATTTCAGCTGCAAGTATTAGTAGCTTGGTTTAAACTTTTTTGCAACTAGGAAGGACTCCTTTTCGTAGTGAGATGCTATGAAGCATCAATATCAATAACAAAAACGAACATTATGGAACCAACTTGTCATAAAATTTACATTATGGAACCAACTTTTCAAGCAAATGACACTTATGGGATCGAGTAATGTATTTTACTGTTTATTATGAACCAATTATACCTTCTGGTTTAACATATGGGAACGACCTGTCATAATTTACTCCCTCCATTCCATCTCATAGACAACCGGATATACAGTATACATTATATGTATGTTAAATTTATATGAAATTTGATTAAAAAAATACTTTTTTGAGTATTAGGGAGTTTATTATAGCAATATGAGAAGAGATAGTGGATGTACTATAACAAATAATGATTATTTTGATAATTTTTTATGTAAAAAAGTTACTAAATAAAATACGTTGCATATATTTTGAGACAATCCAAATAAACAAATATTATATATAATATTTAATAAAAAAATATGTCTTAACTTTTTAAAAGATATCGAATCTATGATACTTGGTGCACCAAACTTGAATTTCAACATCAAACATAAAATATGATTGTTACCTTCACATGACCCATAGTTCTTTAGAATAGTGAAATTATTACTAGCAATGTAGCCTGTCATTGAAGGAGTTGATTTCAAGTTGGACCACTAGATTTTTCCCTATATGCATCAAAGAGAGCTGGTCCAGTTTCCAATATCATGACCATGTTGTCATTTTCACGTGAGATAATTTGAAGTACAAATTTTTAATTTAACTAGATCTAGTAGCCTATAATGTCGTATAGCATCTGCATATTTCGTCCCTTACAAAACACAACGTTAATTTAGATAAACGATAAAATTATTTAAGTTACGAATCATCCGTGAGATGATTAAATATCGTTTTATATAAAATTATCGTGAAACAATGATGATAATTTAAGTTATATATTTTAATCCTGAGTCAGTAACGTAATTTTCTTATATCTTTAAGATGAATAACGAAATTTCTCAAAATACGTGTTGAATAATATAGTAATTATACAACGTTATATTTTTTATGAGACGGAGTTAATATTAACCTACTTATTTGATTAATCTTTATTATAGAAATCAATGTTGTACAGAAGATAAGGGCATATATGTCTGTCAACTATCGACCCAATAAATCTATTAGCACTGTTTCTTTTTTTCTTTTTTTTTCATAAACAATCTATGAGCATCATTAATGCAACACCCTGAATATTTTTCGCACAAAAATACAAGGATATTCTTTGCTTGTCATGACCCATCAATACAGTTGCATTGTTTAACCTCAAGTATGAGATCAGTGAGCCGCTATTTATTTTCAATGATACAGTGCTGGTTGATTATTTCTAATAAGAATCCCATGTAAGGTCGCAATTAATTAAGTGATTGGGTGCAACGAACACGTTGTCCGTAACACATATCTCAAAACGAAGTCTTGATTAGATCAAAATTCAAGACTGGTTGAACATACATCAGGTCATTCACCAGATTTCAACTCAAGTCTTTATCCAAAATATTAATGTTAATTTCCATAATGAAACTCCAATTATCAATTGGGATTTTTCATAAATTTTTATAACATTGAAATCACGGATTAGTTCAGGTGATTTAGGATGAGATAGTTGAATAGTACTGTATATTAAAGTGATGATAACATTGGATCAACATTGGATCGGAGCGTGTGGTGACATAAATGCGCGTGATTTTCGTTGAGATAACGTTTGAAAATGGCATACGGCTGTTTACTAGCTCTTGTGCGTTGACTGCTGTCAGTGAGCTCAACCTGACTCCTATTCTAGTATACCAAACATGATTCTCAAGATGCAACATTATTCCGTGTACTGTTTCACATTAAATGCACTAGTCGCTTGAAATGTTCAATTCAGATAAAACATACTATCGCTTTGTTCCTTATGCTTATCGACTTGGATGCATATTACAGATGTGTCGTCCTGAATCCTGTTCATGATTAAATTATCAGTATTGTTATTTCGGATAATCAAGGATGTAGTGCGGATGATATATGTACAAGATTCAAGAATAGTAGTGCTACTAGAAACATTGGATTCTTTTCATGTGCATGATGGGAGCAGACAGAAAAAACTCAACAGTGATGTGATAGTACTTTTCTACTCATTTTTCCAAGTTCACTACAACATGTGATGCTTTTTTTTTTAACTAACAAGTAATCCAGTTGAATCAAGTTTTGAATTGAATGAATTCTCTCCATGGTATGCAAAGTGATGATCAACAATTCAACATTATGTAGACCGCCCCCAAAAATAAACTTATTGAGATGAGTAATCGACCATGAACCATTACACACACCAAAAATGACCATCAGATTCAAAATAACAGAATAACACCGCAAATCCACACATAATAAAACAAGGATATTATTATTTCCAGCATAAAATTTGATATCTCTAAGATACTTTCTGCACATTATTTTTTTGGATAAAACTATCACATTCTCATAACTTATCTTCGATATAACAAATTTGATTTTAGATTTATCATCCTGAAACAATCAAGTAAGTAGTGTGCCAATTTGGAGTCAACCTGGACTTTGCTTGCACTAAAGTGAATCGACCAGCATGTACCAAGATATTTTGTTCACAAGAAATTAGTAAAAAATCAAAGTACACAAATTATGATGCGCAATCCCAAAGATACCAAAACTTGACAAAGGAAAGAGATGAGATGTGATGGGATGAGACGTGTGGGTGAGATGTGTGGGTGAGATGATGAGATGCTTTATGCTACCTAGAAAGGTACAAACTCCACCATGGTGGGTTTTCAGTCTCCGATGAAGGACAAAGATGCATGCTAATGTGTTCTGTACTACACTTCACAGTCGACTCTCTATTCCATATGATCATTTTGATTTAGAAAACTGATATTGATTTGTGATCTGAATTTCTGACTGTTTTTTTTACTTTTTTGTTTTATTTAAATTATAATATTGTATCATCATTATATTATTCAACACGTATTTAGAATAATTATGTTTTTCTTCCTAACGACGTAAGAAAATTATAATATTGATCCACAATTGTAATATTTAACTTAAACTATTATTATTGTTTCACGATAATTTTACATGAACGATGTTTGATCGTTTCGCGAATAATTCGTAACATGAATAATTTTATTGTTAACATAGATTAAGGTTGCAGTTTGAATGGTACGGAGGGAGTGTGTAGAATCAAATCAACTCCTCGAGTAATTCGTTATAGTACCTTTGCACATGTATGGTTATAGTATGATATCGATCCGATGCTGAGATCTAACCCGCTCAGTTTGTAATAGATAACGGTCGTGTGATACGTTGGTGATGATTAAAGTTGATTGAGTTATGGATCAATCCGACGCTAAAATTCTACATCTCGATCCATCGGAAGTTTAAGTCGCTTACCATCTGACTAACAACCAACTAGATTCTATAAGTGAGGCTTATAAAATTACTTAATTAATTTAAGCCAAGGTATGAGTTGAAGATTCTTTCTTGTGACAATTGCCAATAGTTGGCTCACAAACAACTAATCCTATACAAACTCAAGTGGGAGGACTAGATTAAGTAGAAAACCTTAATCTAATCCAAGATCATATCATGATTAGCCGATGATTAGGTAAAGTAACATGCCGCCCTGTCTCTAAAGTTCACCAAAACAAAACACACTGTGCTTTTCTGATATCTAGCTAATACTATCTCAATTTACATGGTGCTATTGTTAGGTTAATGTGTTACGAAGCTCTAGTCTATACAAATGACTTCAGAGTGGGATTCATAACTTTGGTTTGATTGGGTGCACATGCATCACAATGATAATAAACTTTATGTTAGATACATAATCGTTGTAGAATATGAAGTGAATATGTATAAAGTGATCCACTGAACCTAAAGAAATGTGTGTATGTGTGTGACAGCTTATGTGAAAAGGAACTTTACAAGTAAATCATGCTAGAACATCACTGGATCGATCAACTTAGTTATGATGGAGAGCCCGCAGAGACGTGGGATATATTGTCACGCTCTTTTCACTTTGAGGAAGATAGGATTCTTGAATTTGGGCTCCAAGTAAAATGGCAATCAGACAAACAAAATCATACTTCTGTATGTGACTCTACATGCACCTACTAGAGGCCACAACTTCGGGAACAATCTCGATCAACAATCCAGATATTATCGTTTGATACACTCTAAAAAAACGAGATATATATAGTATTCATTTTGTTGTGCATATGAAAAGGATTTTTTCTAGTTACCATCATGAGGGAACTTAATCTTGGTGGATGATAACGAATACAGTAATTACAATTCAGAGCGACACATAAGTTTGAAAGATCTTCCATTAAGATTTTTTTTTTTTTTGGGAGTAAAATCTTTCATCAAGTTTCGGTGTCCTATATAATCTGATTGATATTACAATTTGGGAAATCCCAAGTCCGGATCAGTTCTGGAAAGTAATAATCCAGTCATCAGTTGTTGGGCCTCAGCCCACATGGTTTGCTCTCAGACGGACTTACTCAGGTTCTGACCATATTAGTTGGGTTTGTGGACTGAGCTTTATGCTGGAACAGGCTCACTATTTCCTTTTGATCTGTCACTTCCAGTTATTCACGGCTTGGACTTCACAATGTCGTTTTCTCTCTCTTAGGCTTATGGGCAATTTTATTTTATTTTTTTCTTTTTTCGAGACTGCTACCTTCCAAGACTTATTTTTATCAATCCAACACAACAATATTTTTTTTCCTTTTTCGTTTGGACTGAAAAAATAAGTTAAATGTTGTTGTCTTGATTGGATAAAAAATAGTCCTCCAAATATAATGTTGTGATCCTATTTTATTTTAATATATATGTGTAAACATAAGTAATACGATAAATACAAATAATACAAAGTAGACACGATATCCACGATGACAAAAGGTGAATAAGAATAAAATCGACGTTGATGACAAATATAATATTATAACGAAAAGTTCTTCATTATGAAATAATCTTTTAGACGCTTTATAAATAGAGATATTCCTATTTTCACTAAATATCATTTTAAATAGAAGTCAACACCAACAAATGAAAAATGCTAAAATCACAATACCTGAAATCAACTGAAAACACAAGATTGTATGAAAAGAGTCTTAAAATGGTCGTAAAATATTTAAAAACACTTGAAAAATATTAAAAACATCATAAAAATAAATCAAATCTTTTAAAAATACTAACAAACATCATAAAATCAACTCAAATATTTTGAAAATAGAAAAACCTATCAAAAGAGTCTTGTAGTGACCTTAAAACACTAAAAAAATACTTAAAATGCTAAAACATCATAAAAGAAAAGTTTTAAAAACACCACAAAATAAGTCTGAAATCATTTTCCATATGCCGTTTTACTTTTATGATTTACCCATGCTCAAAAGAGTCTCATACGTATCGGTTTAGTTCTAAACTAACTCCAAACGTTTTTAGACATCAACCTCATCATCTAATGCACGTGAGTATCATCAGAAATCATTGAAATCATCACACTTTATCATAATTATCTTAAAGTCTTTTCCATCCATTATTATGAGTTGAAAAAAATCATTTTTCTCGATCAAATCTACAATAAAAATATACAAACAACAATTCCAACACTCTAAACTCTAGACCAAAAACACTAAATTAAAAACTATAACGCGACAAACAAAAAATTTAACCTAAATAAAAAATGTAACGCTTTCACATTCACTAGAGTTAAATGTCATTAAAAATAGAAGAACACAGTTATGTGTGTGATAGAAGGTTCAGGGAAATAAAATATACTCTCTTCGTCTCATAATTTTTATAGTATTCATTTTATACACTTAAATTTAGATTTATCCTTTTTTTCTTTTAATTTAATTCTCAACCACATATTCTTTTTCTCCATGTGTTTTAATTTTAATCACATAATACTTTTAAAATATAAAAATATTATAAATAATTTGGGACAGACCAATTTGATAAAAGGTTATAAAAATTTTGGGACTGAGGGAGTAAGAAAAACTTGAGTAGAGTATTTATCTGTATTTTATCGTATAGTTCCTCCAATCCCAATAAAATTATACTCCTTCCTTCCCAAATAAATTGCAACATCACGTACTTCGATATATTCCGTTTTTATTCTTAACGATGTAAAAAAAAAAACTTAAACGAATTCAGGATTAAAGTTCACAGCTTAATCTATTATTAGTGTCTCAAAATAATTTTATAAAAAATGTTGTTTGATTGTACCAAATTACACCTCAAAATGTGTGCCAACATAATTTATTTGGGACAAAGGGATTAACAATTTTATTTTATTGACCCACAAAAATTACTAATATTATCTTATTAGGAAATCTTTTACCTATAAAAAATCAAAATGTCATATTTTTTAATTTATGTCACATCAATTTATCCTATTATCTCCTACATCCCTTTTTTTTCTCATTTTTTCACTTACACAATTCAAAAAAACAATTTAATCTTTACAACTAAATTCTACCCCCTTTGTTCCATGAAAACACTTACGTTATTTCGATGTCCCATAAAAATTACTCCCTTTATTTCATAATACAAGCAACATTTGTTAATTTTAATCGTCCCAATAAATATTCAACATATAATATTTAATAACTTTTTCACAGAAAAAAAATACCAATATAATCATCATATGTTATAGCACACCCACCATCTTTTCTCATAACTGTTATAATAAACCCCACTATCATCAAAAACTATTCTTTTTTCACAAAATTTCACGTAAATTTAACACACACATAAATTTTGTATGTTTTGAAATGGAAGAAGTTGACGTTTTTTAATTTGATAAAGAATAATATCAAATCAATTATATTATATTCACTAACTTCTCTCACAATTGGTATAATAAATAATATTTTTAATATTATTTAATATAAAATCAACACATATATAAATTTTTGATTTAGATCAAATCGTTATAATTTTTACAGGGATAAAAGAAATAAATTATTATATTAAATCATTGTAATTTTATCGGGTAGCACGTACTCCATTAGTCCAACTTCCAACGTCATCCCCATTTTGCCAGTTTCCTCCTCCACCGGATCTGACAAATCCCACTCCTCCAAAATGGACTCCCAATTCGGCGGCGGCGGCAACTCCGGCGGGACCTGGACAACAATCCCCAACACCGCCACCACTTCCTCCTCCGCCTCCCCTCTCAATCACCAACACGACCCTCTCCTCTTCACTAATCAACAACCACAACAACAACAACGAAACCAACAACAATTCCACATCCCTCAACAGCATCAATTCAACCAACAACAGTTCTCTCAACACCAATTCATCGAACAACAGCAGCAGCAACAGCAGTTTGTTCATCAGCATCAGTCGCCTCAGCAGCAGTTTGTGCAACAGACGACGACGCCGATTCAGCAGTTGCAGCAGCAACAACAGCAGCGATTCCTCCAGCAACACCACCAACAACAACAATTGCAACAGATTCAATTGCAGCAGCAACAGCAGAATCAGCTGATTCAGAATCAGCAGAGTCAGAATCAGAATCAGCAGCATCAGTCGATTGCGTCTCATTTCCACCTGCTTCCTGTAATTTCAATTCCTAAAACCCTAATTT
>JAOVYX010011082.1:0-33414 GCA_035668315.1 Drosera spatulata | reverse complement strand
ATCGCAGGTATTTTCCTTGACTCTCGGTACCTCTAGACCCGTTTGGTTTAGTTAGCCTTGTCATGAACCGGGTTCGTCACGGCATAACGCCACATGTCCTAGCAGCGGAGTTCGGGGCGTTACAAATGCACCGACTGAGATCATATTTTTCCTCACATTAGGAACAAATCTGACACCTTCCATAGTATGAACAGTCTCATCAAACATCTTGATCTTGACAGTATTTCAAGGACCTTACATGTCTCATCATTATCCATTCCTATGTCACCTCCAATATTAGGAATAAATTCGTGAAAAATATTTCTACTCCGGAAAACATGAAAAGAATATCCTGAATCAACAAACCAATCAAAATCGATGCCTTTTCCTGCCTTAGAATCTTTCTAGAGATACGATAAATCTGAGATCAAGTAGAGCTCTCCATCTTCGTTGTCATGGTTCCCTTCTGCCACATTCGCAAAACTTGACTTTCTCCCTCTATTCTTATCCTCCGGACACTCCATCGCGTAATGTCCCAACTTATGGCACTTATATCACTCCACCTGAGACTTGTCTTTCGTCCTCCTCTTGGACTTAAACCTCACTACTAAGCCTGCTCCATCATTGACCGGAATTGGGTTCAACTTACTCGCATCTAGCACCGCGAAATCACATCCTCAACCTTCAAATTGTTTCTCCCGACAAGTAAGGTTGCCTTGACCGCAGTATAAGAACTAGGAAGCGACTTCAATAAGATCAAGACTTGATCTTCCGGATCTACCTTCACTTCTAAATTGGTTAACTGAGTCATCAACCTATTGAACTCTACCATATGATCGTTCAAATCTGCTCCTTCCTTCATCTTCAGATCTAATAGGTCTATCTTCAGTCACCAACCAGTTTCTCCCACAATACCTTGGAAGAAGTCTCCACTAAAACCTGGTATTTCACCGTTGGCACGAGACTCAAGGGAATGGTAGTTGTCGCCTTCTCTTCCATCTCTTCCCAATCTTCCTTCTTCATGTCAACGAGGTTTTCGCCTTTAAGTGTCTTAGATAGTCCCTGTTGGACAAAGATATCCTTGACCGTACTATGTTAGATGATGAAGTTCGTCTTTCCGTCGAACGGCTCGATCTCGAACTTCATTGTATTCACCATCTTCTCATCTACGCAACACACCAACTCTGAAAACTTCAATTTTTGTCAAAGATCCGATCTTTATCACAAAGATCCAATCTTTCACTTTAAAGATCCGAACTTTCCTTACGTGACGCAGCCTGGGGCTCTGATACCACTTATTACAAATTCGACCCGAATTCTGCCCGAGAAATTAATGTATCCGAATACCACAATCAAATAACGATCAACACAAGCAACAAACAAAGCAACAACACGCAAGATTCAACGTGGGAAAAACCCGATGGCCGGGAGAAAAAACCCACAAGAAATAATCCACTAATCGAATCACATGATTCAAAGATCGTCTTTCTCTATCTCTCAATCTCTCTTATGTTTTGCTCAAACCCTAGAGAAAGCATCTCACAATCTCTATGACAACCCTCTTGAGATTGATATTCAACTAAATCTGATATAGGGCTAATGATAGGCTTATAAATAAAGAAGATATACACGAAACTCGGACTAAATCTCGTATTTGACCCAAAACCCCGTTACTTGAAAATCGAACCCACGCCCGGGCGCTTTGTTCTTTTTCCTGGTTCCATGTTTTTGTGCAACGGCCCGCGCTCGGGTGTAAGTTCGATTTTCCAACGGTTGTCATCTGATGTCGAACTGTTTTGTCACCTAACTCCTTCACGACGATTTCAACCATTTCTTGTCTCAGTTTGGTTGGATACAGATACTATTCTACTTATAAGAGTGGACACCTCGTGGCAAAGACTAATACTTTGCCACAAGTCACTTATTCCCGTGACAAACCTTTAGTCACAAAGGCAACGGCCACAAAATTTCTCGTGTGTTCAAATGTATTTTTCCATGGCTAAAGTTGTTATCGCCATAGGTTTACTTGTGGCCATAAATCCTTTTTGTGGTACCGAAAGAAATGATGAGTTGTGGTCCTGATTTTGGGGATCTGTGGAGGATTGGCAATGAGCAAGCACGCAGGGCCCGTGTGTGGTGGCACGGCCGTTTGCGGTCCTTTCCTTCTTTGCTTTGAGCACGGCATGATCCGGCCGTGCGAGCCAGGCACGGTCGTGCGTGGTTGTTTTTCTCAATCTCGAAACACGACCTGGACGAGGACGTGCTTGGTGGCACGCCCGTGTCACGAGAACTCCGTTAAATTTGGTTTAAATCTTAAATCGTTTATTTCTGGGCTTATATCAAACAGGGTGATTCATCACGTCAAAGGAAAGTAAAACGAGCTTCAAAACAAACCCGACAAGAGGCTGAGCTTCGCTCTACTTGTATCTTAGTGTCATACAGTCCATTTGTAGCTAATAACTAAAGAAACAGTAAGGAAAACAAGCCACGAATGGTTGATATGTGGTTATTAGCTAAAAGACGAGCATAGTCTTCATAGTTTTAGCGGATCTACTTCATTGTCTTCATAGCAACGATTGTTCCTTTAGGGTTCTCTGATTGAGTGGGAGCTATGTCGGATGAAAGAAAGATCAAGGTGGAGAAATTTGATGGGATAAATTTCAAGTTATGGAAGATACAGATGGAGCATTATCTCTATCAGAAGGAACTTTACCTATCTTTGGGTGGATAGAAGAATAAACCGACGGATATGAGTAAGACAAAATGGGATTTGCTTGATCGGACGGCATTGGGTGGCCATTCGCCTTTCGTTGTCGTCATCCGTTGCATTTAATATCTCCAAAGAGAAGACAACTGATGCTCTTATAGATGCTTTGACGAAGTTGCACGAGAAACCCTCAGCTACGAACAAGGTATTTTTGATTAAACCCTTGTATAATATGAAGAAGACCAATGGGAAGCCTATGACAGAACATCTGAATGATTTCAATAGAGTGACTGGTCAATTGGAGTCTGTTGGGATTACTTTTGCGGATGAAGTACTTGCTTTGCCTCTATTAGTCAGTTTACCTGACAGTTAGGATAGCTTAGTTATGGCTATCAGCAATTCGTCTAGAGAGGACGGTCTTAAGTTTAAGGACGTCACTGGTGTACTTCTGAATGAAGAAACTCGGAGGAAGAATTCCTCATCTTCAGATGCTTCTGATGGTGCTCTTAATGTTGATGATCGAGGTAGATCTTTGAAGGAGGCCAAGAACAAAGGTCGTGGTCATTCTAAGTCTAGGGTTACGAGTACCTCAAGAAGTGGGGTTACATACTGGAAAGGTGGAAAGTGAGGGCATCGCATTCGTGCATATTCTATGAAGAAGTCTGATAAGAAAGAAGATAAAGGTTTAGTAAATACTTCTACTACTGAATCTGATTCATCTGATAATGCCATAATACTGTCATGTAACTCCAAGTTTGATACTTGAATTTTGGATTCTGGATTCTGGTTCTTCCTTTCATGCTACTTCAAAGTTGAAGCTATATAGAAACTATGTGCAAGGAAACTTGGGTAGAGTATTCCTTGATGATGACGAGCCTTGCAAGTTTGTTGGGAAAGGTGATATGCTGGATGGAGAATGGGACAATGTTGAGCTTGTGGGATGTTTGGCATGTGCCTAAACTCACGAATACCCCATGTAAACAGAACTTCGGGTATCATCTTTTCATAATGAATTTCGTCAGCGGTCGTAGATTTTTTCATATAAATCTTGTGTATTTACTTCCTTTATTTCTTTGATCATTGAGTGAATCAATCCCCAACAAGTGCTATCAGAGCCCGGATCGATTAAACACATAAAGTGAGAGAGTGAATTTATAAGGAAAAAAACCCTTCTAATTTTTGGCTTAGTTTTATATGCTTAGACTCTCTTTACTAAACTCATAATATATAAATCTCTTCAATTTTCTTTAGGTTAGGTAAACATGTTGCTCTTTATTTAGAGGTTGGGTTAGTAGTTTGACGGACGTTTTAGAGACTAGGGTTAGTTGATTGATTGACATTTTTTAGGATTCGAGGCCGAGATCCCTCCAGACGAGGCCTAGCAGGGACGGAGTTAGAAATTCTTGTTAGGTTAAGCGCTAATTAAAAGTAATACTTCTTGCTATATAAGTTATGTAGTAGGACCTTAACATAACTAATTAAATATTGATGTTTAATCTTTGTTCGCACAACTTGAGATTGATATATTCACGGGAAAAAAAGCCAGTAATGATTTGCACATATAGGAGTTAAAGATGTAAATAGACGAGTGTACATTATTGAGGTTGTTGACTACTTCATGTTCCCGACAGATGTGAGCTACGCGGAGTCAGTTCCGGGGTTCAGCTCCACAGTGAGCGGACAAAGGTCCAGGGGCAACGTTCTAATATGATGAAGTCTCGTGTTAGTGATATTATGAGAAGAAAGACGAAGTAGCATTTAGCACGGGTCGTGCGTGCTAAGCACTCTCATGCTTGACTGATTTCCTGAGCAAATGTGCACGGCCTGGTCAAGCCTTGCGTAGGAGGCATGGGCTCGGGCTCGTCTACAAAATTAGATTTATTTAAATCTTTTCCTTTAGTAGATCTAAAAATATAACCCATATAACTAGTTCCGTTCAGTTCTTTTCTAAGGTGATCTGAGGTATGATCTAATACGATCTGATATATCTTGTAATTCTCTCTTCACATAGTGGTTTACCACCAATATTTCAGGTGGTATGGGTTTTTCTTTCGGTATTTCGATTTTCCACATTAAATTATATGTTGTGTGTTTCTTCTTTCTCTCGATCTAGTATCTTCAATCTTTTCATACATATGCAGTAAAAAGTAATACACCGTGCAACTAGTGCGTCCGTAGTGCTTGTAGTCACTTGGCGAAGCCGTGCATGCTGGTAGTCAAAGAAAAGTTGTTAATCTTGATGTTTTGTGATTAAAATCATATGCATGAATGCATGCTCTGGTATTGTACAATGGAATGTTCATTCGAGTATGGTATCGAGAAATCAGTTCTATTAAAAATCTGAAATGATGACAAAAGATCCAATAACATATATCTAATCATTGGGGCGACGATATTTTATCCACTAATCTATATCTAACCTATGGTTCTTTAGAAACTCGATCTAAAGGCATGAAATCCTCAAATGCTATTTTGATAACTTCCTCCTTCATTGAAGCCTGGTGTTTCTTTGCACAAAACCAACACAACACACAAGATAGTGTTCTCGATCTCCAAGTCTAAGTCTCGTGGGGCTTTCCCCCGGCCCCTTGGGTACACCTTATCAGTTTTAGAGTGACAAAACATAAGAATATTTATTCTCACAAGGTACCACTCATATAAACAAACACATCAAATTCGAAGACAGCTTGATCTTACTTCATTAATCAGCTCATAACTCTTTACATACAACTCTAAATTAAAATTTATTAACTATTTTGGAAACTAGACTTCAAGACGTTTCACAAAGTCAACTCTATAATCAGTTTTTACAGATTGATATATCCGTACATTTTGATTTATATATTAAGATTCACAACTCCAAATCATGATTTATTAACTTCATTAGAAAGTAGGCATATGAGGCTTCAACATATATTAAAATCCGAATTTCTCTGAGCTTATGATTTTACACAAAATTTTTAATCGACCAGCAATAATCTAAAAGGAACCAACATTATTACAATAAAGTTCCTCGTTACTGCAGTAAGCTTAAAATAACGTTGTGTCTAACTGTCCTTTGTTAATGTGACAGTAAAATTTCGAAAAAGAGACTATTCACCCCCTCTCCTAGTCTCACAACAAGCTATATTAGGATTTTGAATTACCACTTTCCATGGCTGCCTCTTGGTTGATCCAATCATCGCCACAATTAGCTCCCACCATATTTCCTTCCTTTTCCTTTGATACCCCTTTTCCTTTTCTTGAGGGTCTCACCGGACCAGCTTCTGAAGTTTTTTCGACCGATGATTCATTGTTCGTACCTTTCCATGCCCATTGATGACTATCGATGGAATCGTCTGAGTTAGCATATCGACTCTCCCTGACCGGCACAAAATCCCATGACAGCTTCTTGGGAGGGACGACACGTAACCATGCATCGTACTCGAAGTGTTCCTCGACGTTGCCTTTATCATCTGTGGTCCATTCTAGCACTTTTGAACATTCTGTGATTCTATGACCAACAAACCCACATTCAAAGCAAAAATGAGACACTCTTTCATACCGAAATAGAAGCTGGGCCTTAACTCCATCTCTCGTGAATATGAAGGCGCCCCTCACTAGTGGCTTCTTGACATTCAGCTCTATCTTGATGCGAATGCAACCTCCTCTGATCTCTCCCATTTCATCAGCATCCACCTCAATCACCTTTCCAACTTTCCCTCTTACTGCTTCTGCCAATCCTTGTCGTAAGCAACCTAGTGGGAGATTGTCACACTCCATCCAAATTGGAGTGTGTTCAAAGCTATATTCCTCTATTCGTTTTGATGCATCGTACTTCTGTAGCACCGACAAGGAGTTTTCGTAATGCCATGGGCCTCCAGCCAATATTTTGCCAAGATCGAACCTCTGCTAGAACTTGAAAACGAAGACATTATCTCCCATCTAGCGCTTTACAGTTGATCCCCCGACAACCGCCCACGCTTTAACCACAGAAGCTCTTAAGACTTCGATGGAGATGTTCCTCTGCATTAACAGTTTGCCACTATCTTTATGTCTTCCAAGTCATCTTCCTCCCTTGCTGTAATACCCGAAAAATTTATTAATTAAAATTTATGTATAAATGTGTTGGAATTGACGTTCGTAAAATTATTTTCGAACGATGAAAAGTAACGTTAATAAATATTCCTCGTTAAAAATATAAATTACTAACGTAAAGAACGTTTATTACGAACTATAAAAGTAACGTAAATATAATGTTCATTGTTACGGTTAAATATTAATGTAAGAACTTTAATTTCGAACGATGAAAAGTAACGTTAATATAACGTCCGTTACTACGATATAATTTGAATGTACGAACGTTAAGATTTAATAAAAGGACTGAGCTGTTATAATAAGACGTGAATTAAATATGGGATAATTTTATTATTAATAAATGATTAATATGAAATAAGTGTAAATTATATTAATTTATTGGGATAATTTAAAAGATATTTATTATCAAATATTGTAAAAGGGCATAAAAATTATCCCATAATTAAAACACACGTCGGGTCCACTGTGTTTAAAATGTCAAACTCTCTCCACACTTTTATCCCGACATATCACTCACCTCACTTCTTCACCTTCTCCCTTCGCCATCAAATACCATCACCATCGCCACCATCTTCAACCTCACTCCACCACCCTCCACCACCCTCTAGCGCTGCCATGGATTACCTGGAATCACCAAGAGAGCAACCAGAGCAGCCACTAACCCGCAGCTCTCCTTCTTCTTCTTTTCTCCTTCGCCACATCATGAAACACTACAAACCTCCATAACCACCATCCACCACCACGACACCACGTCGTCGTCTTTGTTAGTGGTAGTGATGACCACCAGCAGTCGGCGATCGTCCCCTAGCGACCCTGCAGCCACCACTCCACCATGTCGCCACCACATGCTACAGAAACACCCCAAACACCATGCCAAACCACCACTAGGTAGCGTCGCCTTTCCCCTGCCATTAGCTCATTAGCGTCGTCTTCCTAGGTCGCCTGAGAACACCCCAGGATAGCCGCAGCAAAGCCCCACAGCTGCAGCCCTTCTATCGTCCTCCCTCCTCTCCACGACAACACGCACACCGCCGCATAACCACCACATCGCGCCTTGCCTGTGAACCACAGGAGGATATCGTGGCCTTCTCCAGGACACCGTAGACGACCACGAGCTTCCCAAGGTGAGGAACCACGCAGCTGCCCCGCTTAACTTGATCTCTTTCTTAGCTAACACTAATATATAGGTTTTACGGAGACGGTCCGACCACCAACGAACCACCAGCAGAGGAGGAGACGCTCGGGGCAATGGCCTGATAGCAACCACCGGGGACAGCAGAGGTGTTCGACGTGTCTTGTGGCCATTCGTGCGTGATTAAGGTTTGATATCAGAGATAACCTAACCCCTTTCCTGATCCCTTGTGCGCAATTAATATGTTATACAGATATTGTTTTTAATGATGACGGTGGTCGGGTATAGTGGGTACGTTGAAGCGATACCCCTGGAAGGACGAGGATGTGATCGGATCGTTTTGTTATGCGTTGAACTCAAAACGGGAAATATATTTGGGTTGGTTTAAAAATGGGTGAAAACGATTAATATTACTTAATATTATGTTAAGATGGGTGTTAAGATGATCGTGCGTAACCCGGGATAATTTAGGAATTTTTATTTTTCGTATTAAAAAATAACACGTACAATTATGCATTTTTTTGCACACTTACGTCAATTATGACGATTTATAAAAATTTATCGTTAAATCATGATAATAAATACCGAGAGCTAAAGTTATGTACATGGGGGTGATCGGATTTTTAACGAGTCTTATTACGCGATCAAAAAAGAGGGAAATATCGCGCATATGATATGTGTTGTGTAGTAAGTGTTGAGAAATGAACTATAATATTCACTATTGATTTATGTCTGCATGTCCTTATATTTTTACAAAATTGTCGTTCTTCGTTTAACTCAAAAAAAAAAAAAAAAAAAAAACCTCTTATGTACAAGGGTGGTAGACCGCCTACTATTTCTAATGTAAGTTGATCTAATACGGATCACGTGCCGGGAAAGATGTGTAGACTTCTTTCCTTGCATCCGAAAGGATCGTTTGCTGGAGTTCTTAATAAAGCCATCATGGGGATCATTGGCATTATTATGAAAATCTTGTTGTTAAGAATCATTCCTTGAACACTCTATATGTGTCGTGTTGGTTGAGTCGTGATGACGAAAAAGTGGAGACTAGTTAGGGAGAGGAAAACAATGACTCGTCCTCTTCCTGCGCACGTAACGGCATTGCGATGCCGTGAGTGATTGGGTCATCGCACAACTTCTGCAGAAGACCCGAACATGTCAATCGGGTCTAGCTAACTCATTGGATCATGAATTAAAAAAACATGCTTGAGAGAGGCTTGCCCCCATCAGTTGTTAGATCTTCATGGTCTTCGTCAGAGTCAATCATTTCCTCAAAGTTTGGACTTGTGAGGTCATGTCCTTAATTATTAAATAATAACAAAATGAAAAGGCATGTGAAACAGATATAATATACTAATTAAGACACGTAAATGATTATAATATTATTGTTTGACTAATATGGTCTAAGTATATAATTTTTTTCTTTACTTGTAAAGTCCCGGTCAAATCCTTGCTATCGGGTTGTCACCAAAAATCGCTCGTCAGGCTGACAACTGGTCCCACAGACCAACACTAGTTTTTTCATTGCACTTTGGCCTCACTCGCGCACGTCGTGAGAAACTTCCCAGGAGGTCACCCATCCCAGCATTACTCCACGTTAAGCAAGCTTAACTGCAAAGTTTTAAAGTGATGGGCTAGCGAAAAGGAAGGTGCACCTTATTGGTATAGGTATTACTATCAAACCATTTAAGCATTTCCTTGGGGTATTACATATACCCCCACTTAAACAACGCAACGTCCTCGTTGCTACTTCAAGCACGACACATAGCCCCAGAACCTTCCCCCGCTAAGCGGCTGACCTGGACCTCTTGTCCACAAGTCCAGCACGCGATCGCAGGTTTTACTCTGATACCATACTATAACGTCCCGGCCAAATTCTTGCTATCGGGTCGTCACCAAGAACCGCTCGTTAGGCTGACAACTGGCCCCACAGACCAACACTAGTCCTTTCAATGCGCTTTGGCCTCACTCGCGCACGTCCTGAGAAACTTTCCAGGAGGTCACCCAGCATTACTCCGCGTTAAGCACACTTAACTGCGGAGTTTTCTAAAGTGATGGACTACCGAAAAGGAAGGTTCACCTTATTTGTATAGGTAGTATTATCAAACCATTTAAGCATTTCCTTGGGGTATTACATTACTTCCCTTCGGGGGTTCCTTCGAGGGCTCTCCATGATTTTCCATAATCTATGGTGAACCCCCTGAAAATGAAACTTTTCACCATAGGTTACTGAGCTTTTTACTCACAGGTTATATGTTTTATTTTTAGATACGGGCCGAAATGAAGCTGTAACGAGTTAAAGCGAGCTTGCATTGCATCTAGAAAATAACACCTAATTGTAAATAATGTGGTAGCTTAATAATGAATAACATGTAATATTTTTATTGTGGGAAGAAGAATGTATAATATCTTATCTTCTGGAAGGAAAATGTATAACATTTTAACTTTTGAAAGATGAATGTAGAGCATTTTAGTTACTAAAAGATGCGATGTATAATGTTTTAGCTACTCAAAAATGTATCATAAAATAATTTTATAATTATCTTTTGAAAATATAATGGTTATGTACAAGTAATTAATAACACCTAGAATATCTTTATAATGTGTTTATGGAAATACAATGGTTATGTACAAGTAATCCCCTTTAATTATATACCTAAAACTCGATGGAGTTGTTTGACCTTATTATGAAGTTTATCTATAACGGCATAACGTCACGTGACAGCTGAGCTAGAAGATGAAGAGTTACACCTACACCTTTCCTTCTCACATCGACCACTGATCTTTCCTCGTTTGCCTGTCGCAGAGTTCTTCCTAATTGTTTGACACATTCCTCAATCTCCTCCTCTACCCTAAGATCCAGCCGACCACTACGGCTTGCTACGATCGCTACAGTTGCTCAGGCCAACTACCACACTCCATTGGAAAACTCTTCACTCTTCGGGAAAACCCTAGGAGATTCTCTTAAAATGTGTGCACCCCTGATAATATCTTTATATAAATTAACATAAATTCATCACACATAAATACAATTTCATATAAATTCAAACTGTTTCATTTAATTCAAAACGATGGAATATTTTATAAAAAAAAGTTATATTTAAATGGAGTAATTCTTTTTTTCTTTTTTCTTCTTCTTCTTTTTTTTTTTTTTTGAAAAGTTATTCAAATGGAGTATTAAAATAGAATCCAGCATATCAAGACTAACTCTACAAATGAGGCGAATCGATTCGTGAACCTGTTTGGCTCAGTTTGATAAAAATTCGGCTCGTGTATCGTTTATTAAGCTCGTGAGTCAAGCTTGAGTTTAATTTTAACCTCGTGAAATTAAGTGAGTCAAGTTTGAGTCACACATGACTCGTCTTGATAGGTTTACAAGTTGGCTTATTTATGAGCTCATGAGACGGATCGATTAAAGGTTTATTTACGCCTCGAAATTATATATGTGCATAATATTTAATTTACATTATATAAACACATTATAATTAATATTATTTTGTATACAATTTATTTTTCATAAAATTTCTAGGTTGTGCTTTTGATAATAAATTTTTTTTTTCATAAATTTCAATGATATTGCAATTTGTTCGTAGAAGATTCGACTCGGTTCAAACTCGACTCGACTCGACTCGATTAGGCTCAAATAAATAAATAAATCGAATCCAAATCTTATTATTTATGAAACAAATCTGATAAATTCGACTTGATTAAATTCTAATAAAATTTGAATCCAATCTTAAACCTAATATTTATTTGAACAAACCGAGCCTAAGTCATATGTGATTAAGCTCCACTCGGCTTATTTGCAATCCTAACTAATCAGGAGAAAAGACCAAACAAAAAAGAAATTTTATCTTCGCGAGGGTAGGGCTCCTGTTCAGCACTCGCTGAGCAGCGGCCACAGTGCGTCCAACGCTCCGCCACGTCCCTCTCCCGATAAGGTTCCCCGCCGCAACACCCATCGCCGCCGCCGCCTCATCCTACGACGTCGCCGCGGCCGTTGACGACGACGTCAAGGTCTTTTCTAATCTCCTTTCCTCTTTCTCTGAACTGAAGTCGCACGCGTTCAGGATTCGATTCATGGAGCATAATCGGATTTCCAGTTGATTTGGTTGATGTTTTTCTTCGTCGTTGATTTGTCTTCTTGACATTACGTGATTAGCTTATTCTGTTCCCGTAATTATCATGTGAAAGAGTGTATTTGGATTTATTTATTTATTTAATTGCTAGTGTGTTTGAGTTCCAATGGGGTTATAATTGGGTGAATTATGATTCTACTTTGTCGAATTATAGACTTGGAAGTGCATAGGTGATAGGACTAGTTCTATATGTGCTTTGGTAGATTGGTTCACGAATTGTGTGTGATTAGGCTCAAGATTGTGTGCGAAGATACCTCATTCCAAAGATGACGGGTCACGTGGTGTTTCTATTCGAGGAATCTGATAAAGTTTCATTTCATTCTGTTGTTGGTCAAGAGATCAAATGATCAATGCTAATGTTCATATCCTTTCCATTCAAATTTCTCCAACGTGATTGATAGAATAATGATTTTTATGTGCTCTATGAACTGATAGGATGCTTGGATGCTCATGAGCGGAGGAGGAATTCTGAATACTTTTCCATGCATGAAACAAGCCATGAAATTAACGTCATAGAATTGTTTAAAAATCAATGCATAAGAGGGACATTTGACGTCATAAAGATGTTCAAAAGTCCAAAGGTTTTAGAGTTCTGATTTAGCTAATTATGGGTGACAGCCTGACAGAATCATATCGGAGCCAAATGTTCAAGTCATCGAAATTTTTTGGGTGGCTTTGCCTGCCATCTTTGTCAAAAAATAAAAAATAAAAAATCTCAATAACATAATTTTTTTGGGTGGCTTTGCCTGCCATCTTTGCAGGGAGTAGTAAACATTTTCTTCAGAAATACATTGACGTTCCAAGTGGAAATGTACCGATAACCTTATTGTCTTCTGACACCCAATGTAGGAAAAGGAAAATGCATTTGTCATGGTCGAGAATAGGAAGGTTACCTTGCTGGTTGTTTCCATGGGAGATTGTTTTAAATCCATCGGGGCATTATCATTAATCATCCAAAAAAAAACTTGCTAGTCGCTAAGCGATAATCTTGTGTGAGGATGGTATTCAATGCCCACTGAACTTGGCATTGTTGAAGTTTTAAAGTTACTATCACTGTGTGAATTTGTGAGCTTGGCCTTGTTATAGTTTTCTTCATTGTCCATGTTTCTGCACGATCTCGTCCAGTTATCCTGGCAATAAAGCTTGTAGTTCAGTGTATTATGAGGCTTTTTTTCTCTTACTAATTTGATCATGGCAATTGTATTATGCCGTGTTCCACTGTATATCTGGCATCACTTGTACCTTATTAAGCATTTAACCTATTGCAGGACTTGACCTAGTACTTCAACTCCTCCTGCTGTCCTGCATCTGTAGTCTTGAATGGCCATCATACCTTGTGGAACAGCATGGACTTCTCGGGGTTTACAACCTCCTTTAATGTCAAATTATGCGGTTCCAAGCAGATTGCCATCATATTTGAGCTGGTAAGGATGTGTTTGTAACATGACATCAACCAATCAGGCAACCACATACACATGCATGAAGCTTTGTAAGGTCTATAACTCGATGTAAATATTGGTTGAGATTATTTGTAGATACATGGGAAACTTAAAGAATAAAATAGTGGTTCAAAAGCAGACATTTAGCTACAAAAATAATCGTATCTCCCATTCAGGGAAAAAAAAAATAAAGAAGAAGAAGAAGAAGAAAGAAAGAAAGAAAAGAAAAACCAACCTGCAAGCGCGTGACCTGTAAGTAGCTTGAAGTTGCAGCTATTGGGTTTGAACCTGAAGCCTTTTTTTTTTTTAAATGAGAGAAAAAAACTATGCAGAAACTGTAGTCAATGCTCCCATATTCCTGCATAGTTTCGAGCCTTTGGCTTTTCTCCTCTCATTATGTTCGTTATCGGAGAAGTTGTTTGCTTTCCTTTGCTTGAATTGTTAATCTTCTCCTTGATCTCCTTCTACTGAAAATAGCATGTGTGGTGAGTTCTCACTATGTGTTGCAAACTTGCAGTCTAAGCAGGATAACAATGTCCCAGTCACTTAGCTCATCCATCTTATCTTGGGATCCTTTGCATGTAAATGGGACAGCACCTCGAAGATCATCCTATAAGAGAGGAAATCGTCTGATTGTTAGGGCTGCATCTGTGAGTGTCTTTACTGTTTTTATATTCATGATTGTGTTTTGAAGGAAAAGTTCAAATTAATGGTAGCAATCACAGTATCGGGAGTGCAAGAGTGTGCCGCATGAAAACGATGAAAGTGTTGCGAATTTACCTGTTCATAGTTGTAAATCCATAAGATTACACTTGAAGCTGTATATATTTAGATCATGTAGTATATCATAATCAAATAATCATTGATAGGAAAGAAAGTGATATGGTTGTTGAAAGCAAGACCTGTCTATTGTATTTTCTTGGAAATCAACCCATCAATCATGGATATTTGGTGAGGAAGACTTGCTGTACTAGAAAAATGTTCTACTCATTGCTCGGGAGCCACCAGCTATGCACCTGTTATGGCTTGATTTCGAGTATCTTGAGATGATAATGCATCTGCTGGTGTTATTTGGATGTGGGTTTGTTCCTTGTCTGTCTCCTCAGCTGCTATTTTCTTCTCATGTTGTTATTTTTAGAAAGTAGTGGTGGTGGATTTACTGGGTTATTTACTGTTGTCGTGGATTTACTGTAGTGGTGGATTTACTGTAGTGGTGGATTTACTGTTGTCCAGCATATTAACTCGGCTGCATAAGATCCTTCTTTAACGCATGGTTCATGGATATGAGTACTAACATTCAACCATGTACTTCATGTGTTGGAACTATATATCCCTGTTACTCATAGATCATTTTTATGGTGCATATTAAGGGTTGCATTTTATATGAAATATTATTATGATCTCCCATTGGCCTGTGACTGATGATGAGAAGGCTTCAAATCTCAGGATTATTATTCTGTGCTTGGAGTGTCAAAAAGTGCAAGCAAATCAGAGATAAAAAGCGGTGAGTGTGGATGATGTGAGTCTACCAGCTTTTCTTGAATTTGTGCTGGCCAAATTAGTGGTAGCAGTGCAATAGAAGTAATGTGAGCTTTGGAAATAGAAAGAAACTTAGCTTAAGTTGCAGAAAGGAAACTAATCTAGATAACAGAATGAGTTTCAGAATGGAGATGGAACAATTGGAACCGCAACTGACCAAGACAGGTAGCTACTCAGATTAGGAGATACTTTGCCTCATATATCATGGGAGGAATTAGTTCTGTGACCTTTTTTAACGGTTATTTGAAGTAATCCTTATGTGAATTTATTGGTTCCTAATGTTTGTTATATATGTGATTCTTCATATTCAGCTTACCGGAAGCTAGCGAGGAGTTACCATCCTGATGTCAACAAGTATGTAGTCTCATGTTTTCTACATTATTGAATCTTTTTCATTGAATGTTAAATGTTATATGGTGGGTTCTTATATCATTCTTTATCTTCCTGGATGGAAATGTTTGATATGTTTCTGTCTTCTTGGAATTTTTTTCCTTGTGATTTTTCACTATGGTGCAATGGTGTTGAGAAGTAGTTCTAATTTTCTAAAATAGGTTGAGAAGGCCATTTAAACGGTTGTGTAGAAGTCTTAGGCCTCGAACGTAGTGCTCTAAACCATATTAGATATTTGGGGGTTCAAACAATAGAAAGATTCAAACTTAGTTGATCTAACACCAGAACAACAATCATCGTTAGGTGACTATCCAGGCATCCTGAATAGTCGATCTATTCACCTATCAGAGTCAAGCAAATTAGTGTGCAGGCATTGCTATTGTTACTGCTATCAAATTAGTCCAAATTATCACAATTAAACCTGCTTCGATTCTGCCAGCGTGGCATCTGGTACCGCAGACTAGATTAACAATGTCGTGCCTTTGTCAGAGGCAATGAAAGTAAGCATCCTTGGTTCATTGTGTATTCTGTCTTTGAAGGATCTAAACCTTTGTTTAGCATGCCGTTGCTAGTTCCTCGGGTTGCTTATTAGGATAGATGGTTTCAACATTCTAAGTGAAATGAGATGATTCTTCGAGTGGGATTGAATGGCCTTCATGACGATGATATGATGCGTGTAATCCACCTCTAAGCTGGTCTGACAAAGTTTTGCTTCAAAGGAGAACTTTAACATGAAGTTGATATATATTCTTTCCCGAGTTTATATCCTAGCATTTCTCTTCGGAATTGGTGGTTAACTGATTTGTGCTTATTAGAAATGATAGACTGTAGCATGTTGTGATGGCTGCTTTCGCTTTTTTTAATTATTCACCATTCCGTCCCTTTTATGCAGAGAACCAGGTGCGGAGCAGAAATTCAAGGAAATCAGTAATGCTTACGAGGTAGTATTCCTTTCAACTTGGATGTGGTTTTTTCTTTCTTTCTCTCACATTGAGCTTAACATGTATTCATTCACTGTTTCAATTGCAAAACAAACTCAGGTCTTGTCCGATGATGAGAAACGTTCTATATATGACAAGTATGGCGAGGCAGGGCTCAAAGGAGCTGGAATGGGCATGGGGGTAAATTACCCTGAAAACTTCTATAATCTCACTACCTGCGCAATCTTACTCCAATGAGAACTTACATTGGTATTGCTCTAATATCTTACTTTTACAGGATTTCAGTAACCCCTTTGATATATTCGAGTCATTATTCGAAGGCATGGGCGGCATGGGCATGGGAGGTAGAGGCTCTAGGAGCAGGACTGTCGATGGGGAAGACCAGGTTTACAATCTAGTCCTTGACTTCAAAGATGCGATTTTTGGGGTTGAGAAAGAGATTGAAATAAGCCGACTCGAAGCATGCGGCACTTGCAACGGCTCTGGTGCAAAACCGGGCACTACTCCGACCAAGTGTTCTGCCTGTGGTGGTCAGGGGCAAGTTGTCTCGTCTGCGAGGACGCCCATGGGCGTCTTCCAGCAGGTGAGCACTTGCTCCGCTTGTGGCGGGATGGGAGAAACTTCAACTCCGTGCAATACTTGCAGTGGTGACGGACGAGTGAGGAAGTCCAAGCGTATCAGCCTCAAAGTCCCTGCTGGGGTCGACTCCGGCAGCCGGTTGAGGGTTCGTTCGGAGGGCAATGCGGGAAGGAGAGGTGGCTCCCCTGGGGACCTATTCGTGGTGATCGATGTCCTCTCAGACCCTGTGTTGAAACGGGACGACACAAATATCCTCTACACCTGCAAGGTCTCTTACATCGACGCGATATTAGGAACCACAATGAAGATCCCGACAGTGGATGGGACGGTCGACCTGAAAATACCTTCAGGGACCCAACCAGGAACGACCCTTGTGATGGCAAAGAAAGGTGTCCCTCTTCTGAACAAACCAAGCATGAGAGGAGATCAGCTGGTACGAGTACAAGTCGAGATTCCGAAAAGGCTGAGCGACGATGAGAGAAAGCTCATTGAGGAACTCGCCAATCTGAACAAAGCCACGGCCACCTCAACAGCCAACAGCCGGAGGTAATCGTCTAAGAGAACCATGTCGCTTATCATCACATTTACCCTCCATTTTTTGATAGGTTCGTCGCTTCTTAGGTTATTATTGTAGGATTGCATACTTACATATCTATTCATGAACAGTAATAGTATAAGTCGAGAGAACGATGCTCCTTAATCATTAATCGATATTGTTTATTATACTGAGAACATATTGTAAAATTGTGATCGAGTTCTGCAGATAAATAATGGTGTGTTTGTGTGCTGTGAAATGGAGATCAGACCTGGAAAGTGCTGTGTGCCAGGCTGCATGGTGAGTACGTTTTTCTATTGAAGTTGTTTATCGACTGTCAAACAACATTGCCTGTTTTGCCATCTAGTTGTGAAAGTGATGGATCATAGTTTGCTTCAGCTTGATGTTGAAGCGTATAGGCATGTTATGACATCAGACTATATGAAAATTTAGTTGACCGAATGTTCTCGGGTGCGTTAATGACTACAGATTGGCATTCGAGGTCGCAGCAAGTTTATGTTGTGTTTCTTTCACTCGAGAGCATGCTGATTTTTTACGTTGATTTTGTGGTGTTTGAGTGGCTTGATGTACGTATAAAGCCGGGTTTTCCATATCAAAGATGACAAATACGAGTACATCTATCGACTGTGGTCATCATTACATTTTTCTAATTTCTCTGGTCATTATCCACTTTGGCACTTGGGAGATTTATATACGTTAAGATCATTTCGATAAAATGGGTACGATAAATATGCACGATGTTGTTGTGTTGTAATGAGTTCTTCCCCTGACAAAATCCATGCTATGCAAACGTAATATATACTAATTGATGTAATTACATATTTGAAAATTAAAAATCAAAAAACATGCACGCAGAATATTTATACTTCAAATGGGTGTATCTTCAATCTTTTCATATGAGAGAGATATACTTGTCTGTTTCTCAGTTCATCAATTTGGTTCAGAACCAAAAAGTCACATGGAGATTATTTATATTATATAGTATAGTAACATTGAACTAGACGATCATGAACCAGATGAAGGTCGTCTTTTATATCATATCACTTCTCTTCCTATTATATTTATCACTTTCATTATCGTTGCTTTTTGGATCTCTGATGTTGCCTGTTGATGAGTTAGAGCGGGGAATGAACATGCTATACTCATATTTATGAGTATGAAAAATACACTCCAACTGTAGCTTTCTTTTTTCTTGCCAAAATTTAGTTTTTTTTTTATTTTATATGTGCCAAAATTTAGCTTTTTGTTAAGCTGTTGTTAAAATGAGTACCAAATATAACAGGAAAATAACAATACTAATTCTATTCTCTTCCTCTTTAAGTCCAACTTCTCTATCATAGTCAACAATTTCTCTTCCAAATCCATTTTTTGAATAAAAAAGTCCCTTCCTCACATCAATTTTTTTTGAATAAAAATATCCTTTCCTCACATGATGTCTTGAATAGTAAAATTAATCTTAAAAATATCAATTTCTTTTTTAATATGTCAACATTGAAACAACCTTGCCAAACTATAATCAAATTATCCCATTAATTATCATTTTTTGATATAACAATGAAAATTTGACTAGCATCGTTTGAGATGCTCTTGCTGCTTATATGATCTCTTAGTCTAGGATTTACTTTCGGGATTTGTGTAATCATTTGAGTGTGGTTACTGTGAGTACTTTGCGGATGTTCGATGATCTGTTAAGTTTGGAGACTATGTTTGTTCATGGTTATACTAAGGAAGCATTCTCATATAAATTTTGTGTTATTGATAGTTGAATTTCAAATTTCAAAAATTAAAAATTAAAAAATACTAGCAACTATACAGAATGTGTGTTATTTCATACTTGAATTTCAAAGATTCCAAATTAAAAAGTACTAGCAATTAACCTAGAATATTTGTTCAAAAATAAAAATAAAATCAAATACGATACTCCTGGAAATAATAGCAACATTGTAACATCACTATTGAACACATGTATTTTGAGCACTTTTGTTATTTGTCTTACTTAAACTTAAAGTATCGTTAGTGTTTCACGATAATTTTATATAAAATGATGTTTGATCTTTTCGTAAACGATTAGTAATATAAATAATTTTATTTATGACATAATATGAAGGGAAAGTATATTACTCCCTCCGTTTCATAATACATACAACGTATTCACCTGACATGCGGATTTATGTGTGTATGAAATTTTTATAAAATTTGATGAAAAAATTTTTTTTAATGAAAGTGGGGTTTGTTGTAATAATGTGAGAAAAGATAATGGATCTATTATAACGATGATTTATTTTTATGTCTTTAATATAAAAGATTAATAAATATAATATATTATTAATATAAATTTTAAAATATAATGTAAATACGGAAGTGTTGTTTATATTATAAATCGAAAAAAAAAAAAAAAAAAAAAACTGTAGACAACCATGCCACGCACAAGAAAACCCCAACACAAAACAGCACAAACGTGACTCACTCACACACACCATAAAATCCCCAAAACAACCTCGTATAGCTGTCCAGATACCCATTTCGGTTCGGGTCCGAACCAACAGGCTCGGAGACAGACAAGGTGTGACAGCTGTATACAGCCTGTCATCAACCTCCTCTCATATTGTTCTCTCTCCTCAACCTTTTTCTCTGGTCCGCCGATTCCATTGCGTCTTCTCTCTTCCCTCTCATTTTCTCTCCCTCTCTCTCTTCCCTCTCATTCTCTCTCTAGACTTCGACGAGGACGCAGCGACGAAGAGAAGAGACGAAAGAGAAAGGAGATAATCGGAGGTGGTGTTGTGTTCGATTCGCGGGTGTCATTGCTGGTATTGTCTTCGATTTCCGATTCGATCTGTTTAATGTTCTGTTGTTGTTCAAAGGTGGACGATTCTAGGGTTTCGGTTTCGTTGATTTGTTGTTTGTTGTTGATTTTGTGTTCGTGTGATGTTGTTTCTTTGGATGTCTGTTTGAGCGATGATGATAATGAGAGAGATGTTGAAAATGTGAGTTCTTGTTATCGGAATGTGAGTACGGTGCTCCCTGGTTCATGGTTTGGGGTGATTGTGGAGTTGTTGGCATGAAAATGATGGAGATTCATGATGGATAAGATGTTCGTGTGCTGCTGCTAGCATGTTCGGCTTGTTCCGAGACCGGAGAACATCGTTTTGTGGTATGCTGGTACGGTATGGTACGGACCATTAGTTGTGGTATAAGTTTTGTAGACTTCTTTAAGGAGATGGCACTTGGGACTTGCTTATCTTGTTGCCATGGGATGCAGGGGGAGTTGGAAAATTCGCTAGTTAAACTCATATGGGACATAGAAGTAGTGTTGAGTATTAAGTATATGTGTTTGGGTGGTGTTTGGGTTTGAAGGTAGCTGGAGAAGTGTGGTTATCGTGGTTTCTTATACATAGTTTAGATGGGAGCAATGATCTCTATTTCCTTGAAGTTCGATTTGCTATCTAACTAATGGTATTTCAGAAACTTTATATGCCAAATATATTGCAGTCTTCCCAAATATGGTTAGATTCGGAACTCGAAGGGGGAATGATCGGAAAGGGGGCAGTTCAGTAACTAGGAGATTATCTTTCTTTCTATTAAGACGATTTGGATTGGGTGCTTTAGATTCACCCTTCTCTTAGTCAGTATTGGTATCCTTTCTGTCAGTATCTTTGCATGGGGTTTCACAGCATTTGACATCAGTTTTCCTCATTTACTGCGTACTGTATTTTTTTGTGGTTCAAACATGGAAAGCATGAGGGCTGTTAGATACTTGATGGTCTTTTGGGATTGTTCATTGCTATCCTTTGCATAATGATATATGCAAACAATACCTCCAAAATCTTGACAGGAGCAATGGGTTAGTTGATGGGTTAGAAACCTTGTTCTCTTCATTCCCTTAGATTTAGTATTCTTAGTATGCTTAGAAGTTTCTTTCTTCGATTAAAGAATCTTCAGCATGACTAGCAGCACCATTATTCGCTTTCTGTGTGCATTATGTTACTGGCTGCTCTTTTCCTTCATCTAATCTACATGCTGCTCACCGTTTCATTTGCTCTATTTTTTGTAGGTCTGTCCAAAACATTCAACAGCTAGACTTCTGGGTGGTTTACAATAAGACTTGGTGTTGATATATACACTTTCCTGAGTTCCTGCCGCAGCAGGTTATCTAAGTTCTATATCAGAGATATTGGGGACAAAGTAGCTCTCTGTGATATCTTTCCTGACGGGAGTAAGCGGGTTTATGCTACCATTGGTGTTCAACTTAGTACCTGATAGGGGACTTGAGCTCTAATCTGGTTAGATACTCTGAATCCATGCTGGCGGTTAGCATGCGTGGAAATTGTTCTTTGGGTAATGCCCCAGACCAGACTTGCCGTCGATGCTCTCGGCGTGGTGACAGTCTCCTTAGTCGCTTTCTTGGTTCTATTCGGCCTGTTTTGCATCATTTACACCCTCTACTTTCGATCTCGTATCCAGAGTCTTGACTGCACGGAATTTAGTTACTTTAACGGGCCTTGGATTGTTCGAATCGCTTTTGTTCTCTTTGCGCTATGGTGGGGAACTGGTGAAATCGCCAGATTGAGCTTGTTGAGACGGGAGGGAAGACTCTTCAGTTCTCTTGGCCTACAATGGCAGGAAGACGTGTGCAAGTACTATATACTATCGAATCTAGGGTTCACAGAACTTTGCATGTTCCTCATCATGGTCTTTCTCCTTGGTGCATCCTTGAAATGGCGGTACTTGAGGATATTAAATCAAAAGTGGAACATGAAGACAATCAGCTATGTTCTGCTATATGCACTTCCTTTCCTCGTCTTGGATTTCATTTTTGTGTTGGTCAGCCCTGAGTTTAACAAGGGAGAAAGCAAGATGCTGAAGCTGCCTCGCACATTCACCAGCACGTATCGTTTATTGACCATTCCAGGCCATCCCACCATTGCCATCTGCACCTACCCCTTGCTCTGTACAATAGTTCATGGAGTGTTCACAGCCATCCTAACTTGTTATTTGCTGTTACTTGGAAGGCGGATGGTATCTTCAGTCATCAACAAAAATCTCAGGAACAGAGTATGGACGCTGATACTTGTGGTCTCAATTCTCCTCCCTCTAAGAGATGTCCTGCTTGGGTTCTCTGTCATGGCAAAGGCTCAGGTTCATGTGGAAGCTCTTGCTTTTCTGGGTTTCCTCATGCAATTGTCTTGTATTTTAGTCGGCATTTACACACTTGTCTATTTGCCCGTCGCGGATTCTTTAGCCCTTAGTAGGGGTCTGCGAGGCTCAGAGGAAGGACCAGGAGGTTCAATGACCGAGGAGTATGATGACTCTGCCTCGCTCATTGGCGCAGGCCACGGACCTGTAAGTGATGGTAGGGATTCGGAAACCTCTACCAAGCGTGGGTCAATATCTTTTCGTACCATGATCAGGGATGAAGCTGAAGCGTCATCCACTGCCGGTGTTTTCGAGGAGGAAATGACCACGTTTTCCCCGGGTTCCAACCAGGATCTTATATTGTCAGCTTCTTCACCAGGTGATTCATGATTCTCCCAGCCATGTCGAGGTATACGGATGGGAAAGGCGTGGCGAGATGTGCGAGTCTTGTTGTACATGGTGCTAGATGCTTGTGAGGGAGTGGGAAAAGTGATTGTGTGGAGAGGGGTTATTCGAACGACCAATAAGACTCTTGTGCTTAGTTTGATGAGAAATGCTATGTTCTTTCCTTTTCCTTTCTGTATCTGCTCTGTTGCAGGATCTTTTTGATTTTGCGTTCACTGTTGCGATTTTTCCAGCACTTTTTGTTGAAATAGAGCCCAACAGGCCAATCAATTGATAGCGCTATAATCATCATAGCTTAGAAACTGATTGTCCCCGTTTCAGTGGTCGTCAGTACCCACATTATCGAAATGACGGTGTTGAGTGTACCGCAAACTTCGTGTTTTGAAGCAGCATAAGCTGCGAAGACATATTTTCTTGATGTTTTTGCAGGGCACTTAGTTCAGAATGACACATCTGAAGAATCGAAGACATCTGAAGAATGCAAATGGAAATGGCCATTCTAGTCTTCAGACTTATTCAAACTAAACCCTAAAGCTAGATCGACGTGAAGATAGGGAACAAATGGATGCTTCCATCCAATGTTCAGATAAAAAGGACCGACTAAATAGTAAAAAGTCAAAAGCCTTTTCTATCTCCAAAGAAACAGAAACAAAAATGTCCCTATGCGCTTTCACAAGCTGCAGTAGCTGAATAAACACACAATAAACAGACTGCGTATGTCCGAGGACCTCAGCAAGTGCTAGTTCGGAGACAAGAAATGAACCCTAACCAGTTGATATTCTTTCCCTGCAATCCAAACACCAGTTTGTGACCACTGCACGTCTTCCCAATCAACGTTCTCCTCCAGTACCTGTTCAACAAAGATGAGAATTAAAATCGCCGTAGTAGATAGAAAGGAGATTGAGATATCACATGATCACACCAGAGGCACCTAAACTAGCTTGAGCCTACAGTCCATCTTGATGACTAGAATTCATATCCTAGCCAATACAAGCATAGTCCGGTCTGAATGTGTGATATGTCTGTTGATTGCTTTCTTAATCATAATGATGATCCAAGAGAGGACAAACTCACAACACCTACTCGATAGCCATCGGGAGAAGGTAGCAGTTAGCATAAGATGTATGCAAGGAACCCCAATCCCTACTACCTTGAGGTGATGGGACTACAGTCAAGCCTAAGCAACGGAGTGGATCAGAGTGGTACAGATGGTTACCTCCAGATGATCCACGGGGAGAGGGATACCAATTGAACGCATTTTCTTCTGGGGAAGCGGCTCCTTGCATCGAGACCAGCGAAAGACATCGATCATCACTGCATCGCCATCTGCATGCGTACGATCACCATTTACAGATTGTGCAACATGATTGTGCGATTTCTCTGTATCAGTCTCCTGAACGTGTAAAGCTGTCGGTGTTTTTACCATCTTCTCTCCGGTAAAGCACAGCTCATACCTAGAATAATGACCACAAGCTTATCAAGCAATAGATCGCTATAAAATTAACCTCATGAAATATTCGTCACGGAATCACCAATTCATTGATGCACCTGGAAGCGAAAAGGTTAGGAAAACTATGATCCTTGGAGCATTTACCTGCGGGTATGGGTTTCCAAGTAAAGAACTTCTCCATTTTTCAACCGAGCAGAAGTATAGAGATGCTTCTTCAGGCCCTTGTCGGCCACAACGCTTATACTGTACTTAATCCTGTAAAGTTTCAGAAGCTGACCTCAATAAGTGAAACATTGTCATTCAGAAACTTTGACCCAAAATGCCAAATTAACGGAAAAATCATTCTTCATAATGGGGCAAAAGAGAACACTGGGGTATCAAGGAAAAAGGGAACTGAAATGATACCAGGGTTCATTGCACAAGTTATATTGTATCGTGACTTCTCGCACAAACCTTTGCTGCCGCAATGCATTCTGAAGAAGAAAAATTCAAGGGAACTACGTTATTCACTGCAGCGATTCACGGACAAAGAGTGTCTTGGCGAAGGACAGCTTCAAAGAGAAAAATACAAAATATTCAGCAGCTAACTGTAAGATCACACAGACTTACAACCTACTATGTAAGTTACCACGAATACAATGTGGTGGCCAAGGTATTATACAAGTTATGCAAGTTATTTTGAGTTCCTTGGAAACACATTTCTGTACGATGTAACAGATTCGTGGAACACAATGGGTTAGAAAACTTGACAACTTATCCATGTGTATACAGTATACATCAAACTTCTTGAGAGAATGATAGAATGATGCTGGCACTGCCGATGCCGATTCGACAAAGGATACTAAACTTGAATGCTGGAAAGGAAGTATAAAAACCATGACATTGCTCTGAGTTCATACCGAGGCAGCAGCCCTAGTCGTCATTGTACGCTCCACAGCAACTGGAGCCAGGGTGGGCTCAACTGTTGATGCATGCGCAAGACAAGGCTCAAGGTCAATGCTTCCACCACCTTTCTGAGCAAAATCCAAACCACCTCAATATGAATACATGCCATACCAAAATACACACGCACACAAACACACGCAAAAAAACCAAAAACCAGAGAGAGAGAAGCTCATGGTAATCTTCGCATTTTTATTTTTATTTTTTTGAAAAAAAAAACAGTTAAGAGAAAAAAACAGAACGATGCAACGTAAGCAAACTCCGGGTCTACAATACATGGGATATGACTTGTTCTAAAGAAAACAGTCGAGCAAGTCAACCTTGACAATGCAGCAGCGCTCAACACGGTAACTGCAGCCTACTGCAGCTCCCCAAGCACGGGACCGAACATTGTTCCTCAGTGTTGAAACATAGCCTACAAACTCCATCAATAAAAAAAAAAGTGTCACGGTTGAGTCAAAACAACACACAGAAAAGAATGAATAGCATCTCTCCTCGGCATGAATCATAGACTGAAGGTGGCAATGAACCCCTATTTGGTCAGAACTCGAATATAAGGCAGCCAGAATTCACTTTTTCAAAGAATGATTCTATAAATGCAAACCCACGGGATGACTTACAATCTTGTGGAGGAAGAACTCGTATAGTAGCACGCAGCTCTTGGATAGCAGACGGAGGAGGAGATGCTGTTGGACGACAATAGAGCGTATGCATGAGAACTGGGACAAGAAGTAATATATCAGAAGCCGCTGTCGAAATAAATAAAAACATGTATAGTGTTCTAGAATCTCATACCAGCAACAAGATCTGAATCGTCAGTATATACATCCGTACCCCAAAGCTGGCCACCTCTGACCTGACATAAAGTAAATGCAACTACGGTGTAAACATAATTTCAGGTTCTCAAACAGAAGAATGTGATGCATGACCAATGCAGGTTGACACAGATCCTTAAAACAATTAACTCCTGGCATAGGAGAAATCAACGAAAACGGAGGCCACCTTCCAGGGAACTCAAGCTATCTAAAAAAGAATACTGACCTCGAAAAATGATCATAGGACTACATGTGAAAAGAAGGCACCAAAACCTTGGAGATAAATGACAATAATGTCTGCTCGAAACTATACATAAATGTACATCCGCTCCACGGCCCAGTGGTACACAAAAAATTCACTCAAATTGGGGAATCCTATAATCGTTCTAGGAGTTGGCCCATGAGAAAAACTTACTTGGCGATTCGTGGCAGTAACATATTCAGCTGGTATTCGGATCTCCAAAGTGGGGCCGTTCTGGAGGCTTCTATCAGTCCTATCAGCTAAAGATGCCTCATACTCCTTCCATAGTTTTGCCAATTCCAGCATGCACTCGCCTACTTTATACAGGACCGTTGAGACCTCAGGTTTACCTGACAGAGAAAAAGTTCATAATATAAACTCTCTAGATATTAGAAAATGAATATGCCCCATCTGGTTTCAGCCCTGTCAGCGCCATTTGTAATAAATTGCAGCAACCAACAGCTGAGAATATCTCACCCTGAGACCTGCAAAGAACCAGGAGCAGAGAGGTTATTATGTGCTCGGCTAGCATTAGAATAGCAAAGAGAATTTCTGCAATTATATAATGAAATGAAATTGATCTTCATTACAATTTTCATGAAGTAATACTGCAGCAAACTGCCATGCAGTATACAAACGGCCAAAGTTAGCGGAGGAGGCACTGTATCAAGTGACAAATCAAAGAACGACGAGGTAATCACTACAATAGCAAATGCAAAGCAAGCTTTCAGCCGTGGAAGCACTTCCTTCACCACAACATTACAATTTTTCAGGAAAAAAAATCCATGATAGACCAAACCCGAATCCAAATTCCCATCGGTGGTAACATGGGAAGCAAGGAAATAACTAACAGAAGTTAAAATCTATATTCGCTATCTATAATAAATACATAGCTTTGATGATGATTCCAGAAGATCAGCAAGATACAAATAATATTTCATGAAACTTTTCAGAGGATCTTAGAGCATAACCTAAACCAACTTGGAGCCTTACACCAATAGATTAATCGTCTATGTGATAGTTACTACTTACTATAGGGGATAGTATAATACAGGAAAAACTAACCGAACACCCACGAAAAAAAAAACCAATATTAAATTAAGAAGAGTAGCATGAAAAAGAAAAAGGTGAAACATACCCTTCTGCGTCCTGATTATGAGACCTAAAACGTGCATCGAGGTTTCCAACTTGTGAACTGCCTCTCTGGCGAAGCTTTCTCCTACGCTGCTGAACAGCATAACCAAAGGAATCCCTTTCTCCAGTCCCATCCATGTCAGCACCTGCTTCATCGGACTCTTTATCATGCTCCCTACTACGCTTCTCAAGCCTCTCGCCCTCTGCATCACCATCTCTTTCCTTTCTCTTATCTCTAGCCTCCGTCTGCATACCTTTCCACCCATCAACGTCTTTCAACTTCTTTTGTTCCGAAACTTGATTATCGGGCTCGGATGGTTGATTCGCTAACTCCTTGTCATTATAAGGAACCTCTTTCTCGGCTGTGCTTTCGACTTCCTTGTTTAAATAATCCTTCTCCTTCTCCTTCTCCTTTTCTTTTGCCCTCTCTTCCTCCTTGTGGGCATCTCTCCTCTCCCTCTCCCTTTCCCTCTCTTTCTCCCTCTCCCGCTCCCGCTCCCTCTCCTTCTCCCTTTCCCTCTCCCTCTCCTTCTCCCTTTCCCTCTCCCTCTCCTTCTCTCTTTCCCCCCTATCATTCTCCTTTTCCTCCTTGATCAATTCCTTATGATCGACGCTGCCACGACTTTGCATACTAGTCCCAATGTGGTCGCTTCTATCCTTGTCTCTATCGCCCCAATCCCGATGTTTTCCCTCTTTTCTTTTCCTGTCCTTGTCCTTATACCTATCATCGCTTCTCCAATCAACTTTATTTTCCCCAACAGCCTCATTCCCTTCCACATTTTCCTCCCTGTCAACATGTCTCGTGCCTTCCTTGACTGGCTCGGTAGGCCCAACCGAACTCGAACTCACATTACCCGAACCCTCCAATTTCCCATCCTTGTCAATTTTGGCACCATGCCGATACATCTCCTTCGAATCCATCTTAGAATCCCTATGCTCACCCTTACTATCCCTATTATCCTTTAACTCCCTCGAGGCCAACGAGTCCATCCTTATTCCAGAACCCACAGTAGCTGAATGAGTGGCATGGGAATGAGCATCACTCACGGGCGATGAAGATTGCACCCGATACATAGAATGCAGCGGTGACCTCCTATCCACATCCCTAGACTCAATCCTGGCTATCTTTGTAACCCTTGTGTCCTGGCCCGTCTCAGTGGGAATGGTGGGATTAGGATTAGGGTAGGCACCGCCGCCGTCATCATGAGGCTGCTTTGATGATGAAGATGAGTGACTGCCCTCATCATGAGGCCTCTTTTGGGCACCACTCATGGTCACTCAAATACACTTCCTTCGCCTCAATTCTTCAACAATTCAACGCCATTGAAGACCAAAGGCTACCTAACAAAACAAATCTCAAATCAGGAACATGAATTTCAACCAATTCCAATACAAAAAACACAGATCCATCAAAACCATGTATCAAATCAACGACAAATTAGCAACTCAAAACAACTCAAACAATCGAATTCTCGACGATTATAGACAAAATTTACAACGAAATCACGAGAAATCACCATTTTGACAAATGAAAAACGATAGCTCAATAAAAGCAAACAAATGGGCATCTTCAATTGAACAAGAAAAACGAAATCTTCAAACCCAAAAAGAAGCAATTTGCATACTATAACGACATCCATGTAGAGATCAAACCCTAATCAGCAGCCAATAGGTAATCCATATGATCCAACCAATGCAAGTTTGGATAAATTGGCTGTTACCCAGATGAAATTATAGGCCAAATTGCAATCACAAGTTCACAAAAAATGAAATTGAGATCACTTGACATGAAAGCACCAAATGGGCATCTTCAATGGATGAAAAAGACAAGAAATTTGAACTGCAAATGCAAAACTGAAAAATATGAATACCTTGTACTGAGAGAAGAGGGCAAGGTGGAGGATGAAAAAGCCCTGATGAATGCCTGCTTGTGATGAGAAAATGTTATGCGATGAAAATAAATGAGGTTTGTGGATTTTGATGTTCGATACGAGGAAGAAGTGGTGGAGCAGATAAAGGTTTTTAACTCTTCATGCAGTAGAAATTCATGAAATAAGTGTCTTAATGTTACGATGGTCACTAGCATTTTGGTTTGATCATCGTAAGATCTCATTGTTAAAGGAAATCGATGAATCTTAAGTGGTTTAAAGCATATGAAAAGTTCTAACTATTTATACTTTGTGGTAGGATAAATCTGGATAAGATGATAGTAGTCCTTAATTAATACGCAAAAAAAAAAAAAGATTATTCAGTTTTTTTATTTCATTATCATATATATATATATATATATATCATAATTTATGATTTGATAAATCTAAATAGATGATAATGAACCATTAATACGTACAAAAATCAGACTATATTGATTAGACTTTTCATTTCATTATATATAGTCTATATATACATACCATTGTTTGTGGTTGGTTTTCAGTTGCATTGATCACATTTTTCTAAGATGAGTTACTCTTCGAAGTTACAAATGTTGTACGAGTTAGATGGCATAACTCTTTGTGTTGATGTTTTTCTTTATGTTTCTAGTTGTTAATAAGTGCAGGAGCACTTCTGGTTTGTTGCTTGGTTAGGCTTTGACCGTTCATTGACAGCTCATTGCCAACCAGCCATGTGCAAGGACCAGAAGTATATGCCAATTGCTAATCCCCCCCTAAAACCCACCCTGGGCCCTACTCTTTTTTTTAATTTCCCATTTTATCTTTTATTATATAATATTTAAAATGGTTAATAATTTTTAATATATATATCAAATATTAAAAATAAATATATATTTGAAATTTACACATCAATATCTACATAATAAGATTATTAAATATAAAAATATATTTTTAAAAAATATTTTCTTCGTTTTATAATAATTATAACGTATACGTATGTGATAATTATCAATAATTTTTATTCGTATCTTCGAAGTTGTATTGCATACATTCGATATAAATATTTTGACTTATTTTACTCATTTTTCATTGAGATCCCCTTCAATTGAAATCCAAGAGCATCGTCAAATTGCTATTGTCTATGCCGGAAATCACTTTGTTCAATTATTTTTATATTCTCATTATCCTATACTTTCATTGAGGACCGATAGTTATACAGTTCATTTTGAACTATGAAATGAAGTGATGAACATCAATACATGTGATAAATAATATTTTGGAGGAACGATTGAATATAATAAAGTTTGTATGTGTTTAAGTATTATTAATATGTATTTATTTATAATATAATGAATTTTTTTATATTCAATATTGGTCTTATTTTGTAGATATTGATGTGTATATTTTAAATATATATTTATTTTTAATATTTATTATATATATTAAAAATTATAAATGATTTTAAATATTATAAAATAAAAAATAAAATAAGAAATTAAAAAAAAATGAGGCCCAGCGGGGTGTGGGTTCAGGGGACGATTAGAAGCGCTCGAATTATATATAGCTCCTTGTAAACATTGTTTGTTGGATAATCTGATTCTTTTTCTCTTCTCCTTTCCTTCTCTAAACACGTTTTCCTCTTATCTCTTTAGAGCTCAAACAGAGCTTCATTGGCGATCTGTATTTCTCGTCTTCTCTTCTAGTTAGTTTTCTCTTGATCTGTTCAGATCTGTGAAAGTTATCAAATGTTGAGTTACTTTCTCTTTTTCTTTCGTTATTATTGTATTCAAAAAATGTGAAGTGACTCTGGACAAGACCCTTCTAGGAGTGTGATTCACGGGATCTCTCTTCTCCTTGTCCTATAATAGTAAGAGTTGATTTTTATTGTTAAAATTTACGTATGTGTTATTTTTTATATATAAAAATTAAATTATTTTTTTATCATGAAAGAGTAAGAAAAGAGAAAAAGAATCAGAATAATAAAATGAGTTAATAGTGATATAAAATAAAAAATAAGGATGTTTTGATATTTTAAAAAATTAAAAATAAAAAAATCTTATAATTATTATATGATATTAAAAAAACAAATATTTTATTTATTATGAAAAAATTAAGAATAAACCCCTTCAACTTTCACGTGTTCTTAAACCTTTCTAGTTTGAAAAATGAGCACATAATCCCATATATTTTATTCTGCCGTGAACTTTTCATTGACTCCTTTTCATTGACTCCTGTTAAAAAGCGTATGAAAAGACAAAGTTAACATTGGCCGAAAAAAAAAACATTAAAAATAAAAGAAAATGAACGGCAAGATTTCAGATACAATTGGCAAACTCGAAGCCTCAAATTAGATTTGAATCCTCCACTTAATTCGATTCGATTGGATTCTTCATTCGAGTTTCCCTTGTTGATTCCGTCGTTTGTACTCACAAACTCAAAACGTAAATATGTATCCGATTGTTCAGTTATTTACAGGGTCGTGTTTTGTTTCGTAAAATCCCAGATTTGTGATTCCCATACTCAAGCCATCAAACTTACAAATTCAATCGAGTTTCTTAAATCCCAGATTTGGATTGTAGGGTTTTTTGGATTGAGTAATTTGTGAAATCGGGTTTGTTTGATTGAGTCCTCAAATCGATTAAATCTGGTCTGGCACTTCAATTTGCAAGGTTAGATTTTGAGCTTTTGAGTTGTATCCTAGATTTGTTTGCTCCAGCCTCCAGTTGAACCTCAAATTTGCTCCAGTTGATGGATTAAATGAGAGTTTGCACAGGTGCCATTCGAAAAATGTATCCCAAAATCGTAACTCTCAAATTGTAGCGCCGAGGGTTTTTTGTGTCCCAAATCGATACAACCATTGTGCTCCAGTTGTTGGATTAAATGTGAGTTTTTTGCTCCAGTTCTAGCTCAAAACAAAATCGTTTTGAGTTTTTGGTTGTATCCCAGATTTTGTTTTGCTCCAGTTGTACCTCCAATCGATTTTGGTTGTATGGATTGTTTTGCTCTTGTTTTGGAATGCGATTAAATCAATTGTATAACAGATTTTGTTTTGCTCCAGTTGAATACGAATTTTGTTTTTGGTTGTTTCTTGTCAATTGATTCTGCAAATTCAATTTGCTAGGTTATATTTTATTTGGATTATAGATGAATTTGTTCTCAATTTGATGAATTTTCCTTCTGTAAAGAAGGATTGATGATGATAAACAGAGGAGGAAGGGAGGAGGACGACGAACATGAAGGATTTTTTCACAAGATGGAGTAGACTAGAGTGTGTTGTCAAAACTAAAACTAGGCCGGCCCGTCCGATTTTTGTCCGGGCTTGGCCCGGCCCAGTCGCTCTCGGACGGGCTTTTCGAAGCCCGGTCCAAGGACACGGGCCGGATCGGACATTAATTTAGGACACATATTGTCCGGTCCGGTCCAATCCGGCCATGATCCGGACCGGCGGACGGACGGGCTTTAACCCGGCCCGGGAAAAGTATAAAAAAAATGAAAGATATAGCAAAAACCGTTGACGTTTTTCAGAAAACGTTGACGTTTTTCATGTGTTAATTTGGTTTTTTTTTTCAGTGTTAATGTACTCAAAGTTTTGGACAAACCATTGACGTTTTTCATAAAACTGGTGACGATTTCAAAAACCGGTGACGATTTCAAAAAACGTCAACGTTTTTTGTGAAAACAAAAAGCTCTGCTCTCAATTTTTTTTTTTGGACCAAAACCGTTGACGGTTTTAAGGAACCGGTCACGGTTTTCATGTTTGTAGGCAAAAACAGAATGTGCTTCATAGAGTATCAAAACCTTCCACATGCGTTTAACCATATACATTGGTATTTGACATAACCTTTAAACTAAAATCATGAAAAAGGCTTACACATCGAATCAAATACGTCAAACAACAACCCAAGTATCAAAATATCCAAATAACAT